>MU157827.1:405329-452988 GCA_015657495.1 Crepidotus variabilis | reverse complement strand
ACTGCAACAAAGGTTTGGGGTGGTGACCATCGCTTCAAGGTCGACACACATTAACTTGATTAAAACCTACATAAGAGTCTCTTCGGTAACAAGAACCACCGCGGTGGTATGAACTCGGGCAGACGGACCGTTCACGCACGAGTGATGGCATCAAATCCGCCGAGTCCTGCCGCTTGGTCTATTTATGAGCCTCAGGTGGTATTCGTCGCATCGAGCCATACTAAGGCGAAATTTATGTGGCAGCCGTACGAAAAGAATGCGAAGGAGTGGATTATGAGCAGTAAGCTGTCGGTTTCGATGTGAGAAAGATACTCAAGAGTCTCATGTACCTACGCGAGTAATAGAGCTTACAGCTCTTGAGTACCAGGGTATCTTGCGCCTGTAGAGGAGAAAACTCTTATTACATCTCAGTTTAGAGTCCAACTACTATGGGAATAATGCAAATTTTTAATATGCTCTGACGAGTCCAGGGAAGTGGGCAATAAATGAGTGATTTGTCGAGACAGTAAACATGATTCATCACTGGAATTTTCAGAGCTACAACGGCTTCTCCTACCGCCATTTCAAGTCTTTCCGAATTGACTATTTCTTTGGCTAGCCTTGAAGGAAATACCAGCGAGCTGGATTTTACCTCTCCAATTGTGATCGAAATCTTAGCTGATGGACTTCCGGCGAAAAAGGGAAGCACAGCATGTTATCAAAGGCTTTCTTTGTAGAATAAGGGATAGGTGATACTGGAGCTACAGAAATGGGTATGGTTATGAGATATCTATTCTCCTTCGACCAATCTACTGTTTGATTTCTGCCGGCGAAAAATTGTGCCGGAAAAATATATAATTAATCACGTGATTTATTGATCCAGAGGTAACTTACCCTATTTGTTACATATGTTACCTAAAGTCAAATTTTGGGACGGTAAGTTACCTAGTTTGTTACTTGGGTGGAGGTTTGATACGCAACCCTATTGTTGATTTCGCCGCTCAAGAGCTTTGTCAAATGCTTCTTTGACCTCGGAATCATGAAATTTCCACTGGATAAAGCCATCCTGCCAAATTCATTGCCTCTCTTTCTCCGATTATGCACCCAGTCCTGATCGTAACAACAGCCGCAGAAAAGGGATTTGAACCACGGTGCCATGTTGCCCCCCATATTTACTTGACGATCAGCGATGGTTCCAACAGATTATTATTTATCCTCAAATGTAAAGTTGCGAGCAAGCGCAAATTGGTGTTAGGATTCCTCCCGCCTCGTCGTTTCTACCCGTGGACCTGTTAGAAACCATCGACGTACGCAATAATCATTTCTGCTACGTCAGCTGTAGCCATCTCGGTTCTGGATAGGAGGCAAGTAGAACCTACGTTTGTTGATGAGTTAGGAGTCTTGCTAATTTGAGGCAATACCGAAGTCCATTATGGCAGTATTTCCATCGACGACCACCTGGTATCTGGCTCATGATCAACCACCGGGTTTGTCCAAAGATCTAGACGTATCATGTCAACTAGTCATCAAAGACCTTCCTTCCCTTTTTGACAGTTTTTCGTGGTTGAAACGTAAATGCTCTCACAGGTAGTTCGAGTATAAATACACGGCCGTGCGCGTTTTGCTTCTTGAAATCGCTGCTTCAGCATGGCCGTATACGATATAATCTTTGCAGGAGGTAAGTACTGCTTCCTCGCTATCAACGACCCAGTCGCTGATGAATTGGCTGTGTAGGTGGCGCGGCCGCGTGTGTTACAGCTGGACGATTGGCTGAGGCAGATCCTTCATTGAAAATTTTGGTGTGCCACGACTAGTAAAATCAATATTACTGGCTTATCCTCGTCGCATCTCTAGATTCTCGAGTCAGGCCCTCACAGTCAAGATATCTTCCATCACATCCAACCAGCCAGGTACTACAGCCAATTAAACCCTGCTGTTAATACGGGCACCTTGACTTTCACGAATGTGGGAAGGAAGAGCGAAGCACTTCTTGGTCGCACACCGGTTGTTCCCTCTGCACATGCAGTTGGCGGAGGCTCTAGTGTTAACTGTAGGTACATTCTTGAAGCATAGCCGCTCTTGACTTGATTCATCTTTCAGTTGCCGTGTACACTCGCGCTGCCGCATCTGATTACGATGATTGGGAGAGCGTTTACGGAAATAAAGGATGGGGTTCCGACAAGTTGATTCCTTTGATCAAGAAGGTATGGTCTCGACCTCTGCTGGATTCCCTGTTGCACTGAAAATGGGTCACAAGTCGGAGACTTATCAAGGAGACATCGTCAATGACACGCACGGCACGAGTGGACCTATCAAAGTCTCATTCTCCAAGGAACATATCAACGTTGGGACATATTTCTTGGAGGCCGCAGCGGCTTACGACAAGAATAGAACGTTGACTAAGGACACCAATGACTTCCATAACTGCGACAAGTTCGGGGTGAGTACCACTAAGCAATGTTGAGTACTTGGCTAACATGATTTGACTTGTAGCGGTGGGCCAGGCACGCAGTTTCTCACTCTCCTAGAATCGATAACTGATAATCTCTTGGATTAAAATAGATACGTAGATGGCCTAACGGGTCGGCGTTCGGATACGGCCCACAACTACATCTACAACAAGAATCTGACAAACGTGAAGGTTTCAGACTGTAGTCGAGTGGTTCGCGTACTTTTTGAGTAAGTCAATGAGTTGTGTGGATTTCATCATACCCAATCAGCATGTAGAGGTACCCGGGCTGTTGGCGTCGAATACGTCAAGTCCAGTGGTGGAACGAAGGAGACGCTCGTGGCGAACGCGTCTCGACTTGTAGTCGTATCTTCGGGTGCTTTCGGCTCTCCTGCAATTTTGGAAAGATCTGGTATTGGATCCAAGGATATCTTGGAGAAAAACGGCCTCAAGCAGTTCGTCGACCTACCCGGCGTCGGAGAACATTACATGGGTGAGCAAGTAGTCGAATGGACTGTGAAACTCGCTTATGCTCCTTGCATACTAGATCACAATGTCATCTTCTCTTCATATCATGGCAGCCAAGAGACCGAGACTATGGATCACGTTTTCCGTGGCACAGATGAGGATGTAGAAGGTGACAGTACCCTTTTTTGATGGTGACCCTGACTTATGGATTGGTATTCTAGTCCACAACCAGCAATGGTATTCTCATGGAACAGGTCTCTTGACACAGAAGTAGCTTCAGTCTCCTTCTCAGTTCCTTTTATTCTCAACATTGTTCACAGCGCTCTCGATGCCGGCGGCAAACTTCGTCCTACCAAAAATGAACTCAATACAATCCCAGAATTTGAGCATCGTTGGAAGACGTACCATGAACCTTCTCCCGATAAACCTGTCATGGTAGTTTTCGCGTTCAGCAGGTCAGCCGCTTCGCACTTTTTACAATTCACTGCCTGAACCAGTTGGAATAGTTACGGCGGCAAGGACCCAACTACCCCGATCGGCAAATACTTCTCTTTGGTGTATTTTACTGTGAGAACCTTTTCGTTTCCTGGACTCCAGCGTATGCTCAGCGTTTTGTAGGGTTATCCTGTCTCTACTGGAAGCGTTCACATCACAGCTGGCCTTGATCCTTTCGGTTCTCTCGATTTTAACGCAGGATTTCTCAACGAGTGAGCCTCAAATACTTTCAGTCAAGTGTCATTTTGACAAGTGACCGCAGTGCCGCCGACGTTGCAGTGCTCCGCTGGGCCTATAAGCGTTGCAGAGAGTACGCTCGCCGCATGAAGCTCTACCGAGGAGAGGTTGTTGCTGCTCACCCCAAATATCCGGAAGGCAGCTCAGCAGCGGCTAGAGACTCTATAGAAACCGCCGAATTATCCAGCTCTGATATTGTCTATAGCAAAGAAGACGACGATGCTATCGACAAGTATCACCGCGAAAATGGTAAGCAGTTCTTGTACCAATGTGTTCCTCAGTTTGAGTTTAAGTGCTGGGTTTTGCTTAGTCGAGACTTCTTGGCACTCGGTATGTTAATTATATGTGAAGATCTTACTTGATCTAATTTACGAACAGTGTGGTACCTGCGCCATGAAACCAAGATCGCAAGGTGGTGTGGTTGATGAACGGCTTAATGTTTACGGCGTTCAGGGTCTCAAGGTAGCAGGTAAGCCTCGATCTCTACTCATGCAACATATGCTTACTCTGGTATGCAGATGTTAGTATCGCTCCTGGAAACGTCGGTGCAAACACGTACGGCACCGCCCTTGCCATTGGAGAAAAGGCGGCGGTTATTATTGCGGAAGACCTTGGTATCAAGGGCGTTACCCCATCTTAAAGTGTCGGTTCAATTCGAACCAGTATTTGTATTTTGTATGACCGTTCAATATCGTTGTGTCCGTTTTCGCATTAATATTGGATGTGCATTGTGTTCTCCCTGTTCTTTCGCACAACCGCGTGACATAACGCGTCTCATGTCGCGTCAACTCCGTCACGCGTGCTTGTACCACGACCACCACAACCGCTCTACTTTTTCAATTTCACATTCTATTTCACCTTCAAATATATGTCGCTCTGGGTTGACAAAGTGAGCTTTGGCGCTTTAAATGTACATAATATCTGGTTAATGGATTCAATCCGTGAAAGTATCGTCCGCGCAGTCTCGACGAACTAAATTACCATCGTGGGCTATCAGAAAGGCTAAAATCACTTGTAAGTTTTGTGGGTAGTGATAGGCCGTTGTCTGATCTTAGTAGGCGGCTTCAGGCGACTTCCCTCACATACTCTTCTATGGACCATCTGGGGCTGGAAAGAAAACTCGTATCAGCTGTACTCTGCGTGAATTGTTTGGTCCAGGCGTTGAGAAGGTCGGTAGCCTTTATACGTACCGCAGAAGGATTTTCTAACTGGTCCTTAGCTTAAAATCGATCAAAGAGTGTTTTTGACACCTTCAAAACGAAAAATAGAGATTAATCTCGTTCAGAGCAATTTCCATATTGAAATAACTCCCAGGTAATTTGTTTCAGCTGCTACAACGAGGGTTTAACTAAAATAGAGTTATTCTTTAGTGAAGCAGGGAACTATGACCGAGTCGTGATCCAAGAATTGCTCAAAGAAATTGCCCAGACGCAACAAGTGGACCTTGGGGCTAAACAACGATTCAAAGGTATGCGCTTCCCCAGCTCAATCACCTGCGCACTGGTCTATACCTCGCATAGTCGTCATAATCAACGAAGCGGATTCACTATCTCGTGATGCTCAAGCTGCTCTACGTCGAACAATGGAGAAATATATGTCAAACATGAGGATCATCCTCTGCGCCAACAGTACAAGTCGCCTTATTGCCCCAATCAAGAGTCGTTGCTTGCTCATGCGAGTAGCAGCGCCAAGCGACGAAGAGGTTTGTTTTCCTCCTTTTGAGTATTACTGGCCTAATTATTATTTTCTTTTAGATGTCTTCCGTTCTCCAATCTGTCGCCCGTAAAGCGAAGTTTACTCTTCCAACGGACGCTGGAAACAAAATCGTCGATGATTCGGGTGGGAATATGCGAAAGGCAATTCTGGTTTTGGAAGCGCTGAAAATGCAGTCGTTGGTGCATCCCCCTCAATTTGTTCTTTCTCGAATTCACGCCATTCGTCTAGGCCCGACCTGACAGGACCCCTTTCAATAGCTAAACCTGATTGGGAGGTATATTGCTATAAGGTTGCCGATCTTATCGTCTCTGAACAATCACCTGCGAGAGTCATGGAGGTCAGGGCGAAGTTCTACGAACTTCTTAGTCACTGCATACCGCCCACTGTCATTTTAAAGGTGATCTAACTTCGCAGAGTACGCTGCGTAATAATTCTTACTTCAACTTGTCAGACTGTGGCAGAGCGAGTAGTAGACAAGGTGGATGAGGCTTTGAAGGCTGATATCATGCATTGGGCCGCGTTCTATGTGAGCACCCCAGCCGTTGCGATCGGCTCCCTGGCTGACATCATTTATCAGGAGGTCCGCATGCGAATGGGCAATAAAAAGATTTATCACCTCGAAGCGTGGGTGGTAAAGGTGATGAGTTTGTCGAAAGTACGATTCAGATTTCAACTGCCTGCGACAACCCATCTAATAACTTTCATAGCATTTCTTCTACAACATCGACATGTCGGATTTCGATTGAGCATTCCGGTTTACTGCCGCTTCTTCAGAGTGTCGAGCCTCCCTGGGTGACAGTTGGGAGGCTTGACACTCTGACTTTCCATTGATTACTGGTTGTTCAGCGAATCGAGTGTGTCAGTCAATACATCATATCACCCAAGCTTTTGGCGACCACAGTCACCAGACTATCCCAAACACGCAAGGCCAACGTTATCTCGGGTCAAATCCACCTCTTCCTATTTAGCGTTCGAAATTTTATACGACAACGCCGTTGTCCCCAATTGAAACAAAATTTTCTCCGGATCCTCGTGGCATCGGACTACAAAGATCTGTTTCTAAGAGCTTCACGGAACGCTCAAAAGGTACTAGCCGCCTGATGTCGGTAACTCATGGAGCGTGATAGAGATAGAGATATGTGTGGCGATCTGGAAGAATTTTCTTAGGATAGCATGCCCGAAGTCCTTCTCATAGGATGAGAGAAGCAGATGGACTGGGTCAGGGTGATAATGAACAAAAAAAAAAGAGTGAAGGTGGTAGTGGTAGTGGTTTGCTTTAACATTGTTCGGTATACATCTCTGCTGAATAAGAGTTTCATTGCATTTAAATTGGCATCTCAACTTGCAAAGGCAGATGCCGAAGTTACAGTTGAGCCCTCTTTCCTTCGGACTGGTAGAGAATTCGAGGGACAGCTCCCTAGAATAAGCTCCTAAGCGTCTATTGAAAGCACGGAAGCTTCAACGGAAGTTTAAGTAGTCCATCTGGATTCTGATGTCGTGAACGTTCAGCCCAACTTTAGCCCGACTTCACCAGCGGTTATTAGCAGTTTCATGGCGTGTAGTCTTGTGCCACTTTCAGGCCGCAAACACATCGCCTCGAGCTGAAATCAGAAAGCCTCGTTCATGAGTCAATAGCAGTTATACGATAAATTATAACAGGAAAATGGTGCCTCGGGGCACAAAAATCGAGGCCACTTTAGCTTATATGCCAGCAGAAAAGCATTCAAATGGCTCAAACTGGTAGAAACATCGAATTAACCAATATCTTACGACAATGCAAGTTGTTAGGCTAGGCTAGTGTTCAGCAGTCCATCTAAGCAAAGCATTCAATTTCATCGTCAACTGCCTTCAAGAAATCGATGAGCTTGTGGAGCCAAAAGAAATTAATACAGAGGGAAGCAGAGGAAGGAAATTTGGTATCAGTAACTTTTACATACATAGCTTTCAGGTCAAGGCGATATACGTACGACTTGATGACGTTTGGCTCCCATTTTCTTGCCTGGCTGTGTCTTCAATTGGGTACAGATTTTCAAGAGCTTGTCGTGAAAATGTTGAATCACAGTGAAGGGTCGCTCGGGGTCTTCAGTGGACGTGTATAAAGGTCTGCAGACTGATCAATGAGATCTGGGGTATTCGTATGATGTGGCGTGAAGCAGCAGAGCGAAGGAGAATATATCAAGGAAACAACATACTTGTTGACTGCGGACGTGTAAGCGGCGCAACGCAAAATGCCTAAGTAGCGGTAGGTCGAGTCAAGAGGACGAATTTAATTAGAATATATGCGCAAATGGTTAACAGCATACACAACGAGGAGACCAGACTTTGGATCGCACCGAGAGCACCAATAGCATCCAGCCTGTCTGCGTCTTGAGTACAATGAAGTTCGACACATGTGTCATGCCACTCTGTCCATTGGCTAGACTCTCGTAGCTTTTTTTCAGTACTCCATGACACATTGTCCATGACGCGGACGATCGTTCGCCCTCGCCCATCTTCATTAAGATCAACACCATACTCCTTGGCCCACGAGGTGAAATAAGGTTGGAAAAAACTGTAGGGATCCGCCGATACTTGAGCAGGTACATATTTCTTGTCTACGACATCATGGAGCAGAGCGGCTGAAACGCAAGGGGAAATGTTAGCTTAATGTGCGAGGTCTGGGGATAAAGTAATTTAGATACCCATTTCGACGATAAATAAATCAGGAGACGGCGATACTTGCTTTGCTATGGCAAGCGCGGTTTTTCTGACGCGTTCGACTGTGATTTTTCTTGTTCAGCTTGTGATCCACAAGAAAAGAATGATAACTTGAATCGTACCATGGTACTTGTCATGCGATGAATCGTACCTAGCCATCGTCTCGATCATTAGCTTTTCTGCCGCTGCTATAACAGCATTTTCCTGAGAAGTGAAGGCCATTTTATTCCAGAGTGTGATGGAAGGAACAGAAAAAAATGACTCACTCATCCTTCATTGCGGTTCCAAAATAGATGTCCTCAACGGCGTTTAGGACCTGAGGTAATGGAGACCTCCATGTGGAGGACTTTTATGAATCACATTGAACGTGGCGGTAGCAAGATTACGTCCAAGCCTGCTTTTGCTTCATGATACGCCGTCTAGAAATTTTGAAGATTTCAAAAGGTTGTCACGGTATTAGTAGCTCAGAGATTCGCTGAACTAGACGCGAACAACATGGTTGTCGCAGAAGCACGACGCAATCCATACCGCATCACAATGAAGGATCAGAAACAGATTTGATGGAGTCCCACGCCGACAGCTTCGTGGCAAACTCGCCCACCATTTTCGAAAACGGAAATAGGTACCCCTTTTTTCATCATTTGCTGTAACTATCATGGCCCTACGCTCGCTGAGGACGGTCCTTCTTGTCGCTCTTTTCTCGCTTTTATCCTACGAAGTATATGCTTCGTCGCATTCAATACAATCAACGGGCGATGCTGATTGGATACGCAACATCACCGTGTTAGTGAGTAATTTCTCATGCAGAAGCTATGACGAGGCGTCTCGCTTGTGGAATCTTGACCGTTTGAACTCATCTAATCTTCTATTCTCTACTTGCAGGAACATGATATAAGCCAATGTATGCCTATAAAAAAGCTGAGCATGTTGAAGGAGACAATCGAGGCAGATGAATCGCCTATTATGCGCCAGGTGTTTAACTGGTTGTTTCCCTTCGGACCGGCTTGGAATTCAATTCTTGGGACATTTTACATCAGTTCGTGAGTACCGAAAATATAATTGACTCCAAAGGTGAAGCTCACGTCTCCGCCCAGTGTACCAAATTTCATCTTGGCATTCATTCCAGCTGAGATCCATGGTGATACTTTGAACACTATGACTGCGTTCGCTGTATGTGGTGCTCTAATTTTGTCTATCTCCTTAAAGCTCATGTATTATGCGATCTCCTCGGCAGACTGGCGGCCTACTCTCTGATGTTTTCCTGCATCTGGTTCCGCATTCGTTCATGGGTGAACATCAAGATTCGGGCGTTCATTTCGTGATGGTCGAAGAAAAAAGGAACATCTTAGTTGGGTACGTATTTCCAGTCATGTCGACTCGTCCTGAGAGATTGAATTGGTATCTTGCCATCTTCAGTTTAGGTATCTTCTTGGGGTTTGCTACATTTTTCTTCATGGAGAAGACTCTCCGTGTACTTGGCAGTGGTGAAGAAGGCGACCATTCACACTCGCATTCGCTCTCAAATGGACATTCTCATACTGTGGGTGAGATAAGTTCGGCCTCTGGAGTCAGTAATCCATCCGAGAACGGCCTCAGAAATCGGAAAAACGGACACGTTTCGCAGACTTCTGGAGAGAAAGTCCAATCGCCTCGCCCAGGACCGAATGGGCCGTCGAAGCTTTCAGCTTACCTTAATTTATTCGGGGATTTTGTACACAATATGTGGGTACCGTTTAATGACCTGAACACCTCGAACGCTGACTCGCCATATGACTCGCAGCACGGATGGCCTCGCGTAAGTCCCACATTCACTTCGAAATTCCGCTCTATGAGCGAGAATTGACAGTTTATGCCTCGTACTGATGACTTCGTTCGTCTTCTTTCGCACCTCCCACTGCCTGCTTCTGCCGCGATCTCATTTGACCAAATTGTCGAACGTTCATCGCGTAAACGACCTTGAAACCTATGGGAAATTATTGGGGAACTCGACTGGGTTTTAATTATCTAGAATGGCAGCCTCGTTCTACGCGTCTCCGCTCATCGGTGCCACTACGACACTCGCATGTTTTGCACATGAAATACCGCATGAAATCGCCGACTATTCTATTCTGATAAGGAGTGGCTTTACTAAACGCCAGGCCATGCAGTCGCAGTTCCTGACAGCCATCGGTGCCTTCGTAAGTTCAAATTATTATTTTGAATGGAATCATCCACGTTCGCTCCGACGAAATATGTACACTCGTACGTTCGACGAGGCGTGATAGAGAAGAAGCCTTACTCTGATCGCTTTTATTGACTCGATTGCCAACTTGTTCTCCTCGGTATCGGCTAACTCAAACTTCTTCCCTTTATTCCTCTGGAATGCCCTTGGATGCCCTCGCAAATTAGGTTGGGTAAGTGTCTTCGTTTTCGCGTGTTCGAATTCTTTTCCCTAATGCGGCACCGAATTTCTGATGATCTTGTTTTCAATTGCACAGCACATTTATCGGAATTGCGGTCCACAATGCTACCGCTCGAGATGGGGATTTATCTCCCATCGACCTCGCTGCTGGTGTTCGACAAAACGCCACTGGGCTGCTTGGCACCACGCTCCATATGTCTGACCTGGTGAGTGGAGGAGATTGTTGTCTTTGTTTATCAGCTGGAAATTCGATTTTATCGAAACGCTATTTTTGTGGGAGGTGATATCGATTAGGAGCGGTGTTACTTGTGTGCTGAAGCAAAGAACCTTGTCTGACTAGTTTGCTTATTGCTCAGGTGATTCCCTTCGTTGCTGGTGGCTTCCTGTATATCGGGGCTGTCGCTGTTCTACCAACGTGAGTTCCATGCCTCCTGTTCTGCTTATCTGTGAAGCTGTGGGTGCATATGGAGTGCCACTGCCTCGTTCGAGTGTTTGGCTACCGTGCGACCTATTCGTCCGGAGTAGTGGGTTGAGCTTGACAGAACCTTCGTTCCGTTTCCCAAACGTCGAAACAAGGGGGGTTATACCGCCTGATCACTGACTTATTTCTGTTTAGCCTCTTGGCCGAAAGCAAGAGCGCGAAGCAAGCCATGCGGGAGGTTAGTAACTGCTGCTCTTTTTCCACTCCCTCTCTACAAGACTAAAAATCTCCCTCTTGTCTCTCCCGGTGCCAGTTTGCAGCCATGGCTTTTGGTGTCGTGTGCATGTTTTTGGTCGCGTGAGTGCTTTCTGATTTTGACAGATGTACAACAAATTTCTTACTGAGCTAAACACTTACATAGATGGAATGAATAAGGGTTGGCGAAGTTCTCGAGATGGATTTGGTTTACAGATCTAGACCTGCGGTGATATGGAGTGCCGTAGCCCCGATACTGCTCCGTTAAACTACTTTTAATGGAAATAACTCGGCAGATGCCACGCTTCCCTGGCATGATGTCCGACGAACGTTCGTCGGGACTGAATTAGTGTGACGGACAGTAACCATATATGGATATACAGAACGTAATTTCGTGTTTGCGAGACATCTCCACTGTTCCTCAGAGTACCACATAGATCTCGGACAAATAATCTTTTTTTTCTTACGCGGCTCGCCCCTCCGTCCACTCCTCAGTTGTCACCCACCACAATACCGTCCTTATAGTGAGAACGTTTGCACCTTGGGATTTGCTTCAAAAAACATGGCTAACTCTTTGAACTTTTGTTTTGTCTTCAACAGTCCACACATATCGGGTTGCACCCCCCTTTGGAATTTCTTTGCTCTGCTGGCATTCGAATTCCGTAGCTAGCATTGTCAGCTTGCAAATCATCTCACGCGGTTCAACGTCACCATTGAAAAAGCCCCTCTCTCGCTTGCCGGCCATTTTAGACTACCCGTCATCCAAGGCCACCCTTTGTTTCCGTCTACATCAACCAGGTCGCTCCAGTTTGACCCTCTCCTTGGTTTCCTTTGTGTGCTGACTGCCCTTGTAGACTCTGTGAATTTATACTTACGCTTGGCTTATCTTAATCCACTTTTCTTACGAACCAATATTCAACAATGGGGACAAATATGGGGACAAAGGGCCGCACCGTTCCACGGGTCGTGTGCTGCGCCATTCCTATCTCAAGAGCGGCTGGCAAAGTCCTTGTCGTGACAAGTCGGAAACGACCAGATAACTGGGTTTGTGAGTGCTCATTTTTGCTCCCTCATTGGTTACCTTTCTTTGAGCATCACTCTTCGAGTCTGCGGCGCGAACTTACCGCCGCCGAAGTGTTTCGGCATTGTGATCGACGTGTTTATTGGTGGTCTCCAAGAAAATAGCCTGCATGCTGATGGTATTTCTCTTCTTTAGTGCCGAAGGGTGGATGGGAGCCGGAGGATATCAAGTTGGAGACTGCTGCCTCTCGTGAGGCCTTGGAAGAAGGTCCTACCCTTTGCTCCTTTCACCGTCACGTCACCTCCTGATGATCTTCGTCTCATTCCTTCCTCCATGCGAACTCGTTGCTTTGCTCGTCATTGCAAATAACCGCTTGCGTTGCCATCGTTCATGGTCCATGCTTCCCCTTTTGTTTAACTCCAACAGCTGGGGTACGCGGAACGATCACGCGATACGTGATTACAATACCAACTCCCTCAACAACGTATCATTTCTACGAACTAGATGTGGTCGGCCTTGATCAAGACTGGCTGGAACGACACGAACGGAAACGAGAATGGGTGGACTACGCAGAAGCTGTCAGACGACTAGAATGGAAAAGCGAACTGGCGCAAGGACTCAAGTCATCATCACTCGCCACGCGTTAAATTATCCCAGAACCTTCGCCGTTTTCAGGAACGACCAACAACAGAAGAAAAGTTTTGCAGGCATTAGAACGATGGTTTTCGGCTTCTTCCAGACTCATACGTGGTTCCTTTTTCCCAGTCATCATGTCAGCTTGTTTCCCTCTCCTATGCCGCTCAATGGGAGAAGAACGGACGTGCTGTCTTCCGCGCCGGACGAGAATATCCCGCGTTGACTCACCACTACATATTTGTTCTTTTCCTTGGCTGATAGGCAGGGCACACGTATTGCCGATGCCACGCCATCATCTAATCATCGTCGGATCACCCCCTCTCCTGCTTTCACTACTCCATTCAGCCTGTTTTCCCTCCACCTGATTCCTGTCAAACTCCTCTGATTTAGATGTGTTTCTGGCACTTATTTTTCGTGTCGCTCAATTACTCGATTACAACCGCATTACAAACTTACATTACGATCTCAACTTTTGTTCAATCTGTTTTGATTCTGAATTTCTCGGCTTACAATACTCCCTTCCTTTGTTCCCCTTTCTTGCGCAAGTTGTTATTTGCAATACATTACTGTCGTCACCAGCAACACCTCGGCCTCAGTTGGTGACTTGTGGACGTTTGCGAAGCCGGAATGTTCGGGCGTACCAATCTTTACTATTTTCAATAGAAACAAATGATTTGGTGGCGAGCGGAGCAAACCTTCTTTGCTCCGAGACACAAGAACGTGCCATCGACGATTTTGTCGTGCGTGTTCCTCCTTGTTGCCTTCGTAGAGTAGAATTTTCGTAGTACTGAGCATCGATATCCTCGTGGCGTTTCAAATTTGGTCTACTTGTGGCTTGTATTTCCGGTCAATCTTGGAGATCGGATAATTAGATATGTCTTCCATTTCCTTCATGGTCATCCGTGGCACTTCTCATAGTGCTGTGCACGTCTATTTCTTTCTCGAAGCTTCCAAGACGTCTTATCAGTCCCAGCGCTCATATCATAGGGCCTGGCCCTTAGTCACGTGAATGCGGGCTCTGCCGGTTAAACTTATCCACTCTTCCAATTCGCAATCATCGTCGTTGTGACTCAGACCTCCTTGTAAATTACTCTTGGTCCTTATTTTATACACTGGAATAATCTGACATTCCGAGAATTTCTGTGTCTTCTCAGCTTTGTAACTTAGGCCAGCCTTCCCCACCCGAAAATGAATACTCGAGTTTGACTTGGGCGGAACTCACTTGGGTTTGTTCTTGCTAGACTACCTCTGGCTGCACAAAAGCTACGACTCTGGATGTTGAACTCGAACTGCTCTTTGATGACTCCCACTTTATTGAGTCTGTTCTGGGACTTTCTCCGGACAGAGATATAGTAATCTATCATGCATACTCATCGTTCAGCTTGGCCATTTTACTTACTTCTTTGAAAAGCATCATGCAGCAACATCAGCTCTTCTCGATCTATCTATCAGTGACTTTTATTTCTACTTTCGCAATTTTTTCGACTGATGTAGTAATAGTATTCCCAAGTCGTGGAACCCCTCCGTCGAGGATCTGAAGTGCACTACAGGCCGACCATACTGGTGCCTTCCAAACATTAGCCTTTCCATACATTCGGTCCGATCTTTCTCAGTAACCGCACGGTTTGGCTCTTTCCCCAAATAGCACTCTGTCTTCTGTTTAGAGTGGACGCATGTTGTTCTGAGAGACAAATCTTGAGCACAATATGTCTGAGTCATAAAAATATTTACTTGCTGGTCTAAAAAAAACTCGGGCTTAAGGTGTGTGTTCTACCTTGCTGGCGGCGCATGGTGAATCCCAAGACCGAAAGGCACCATTTTTGACAGAGTCGTAAATGCACGGCCAAGCTATCATGGGGACTCGTTGACGCTGTGCAAAACAGACTATCAGAATGTTTTTATGGGGTTGCAAACACTGCGTTTCTATTCGCACTAGCCTCGCTTCCTGCAACTTGGGGAAAGAGCCTAAAAGCGGTATGGCGGGTCACGATTCTTGTTGCAGGCGCAATACCTACCTTATGAACACATTCCGGAAGTTTGGCGTTGGTTTGGAGTATGACCGAGATAATGGCTGGGTCGTATCGAGCTGGTTGAAGATTGGACCTTCACATTCGCTTTATTGGTGTTAGTCATTTCATAATTTCGGTGATGACGAGCCACGACGCCCAACCTTCCCTCTATAGGTACACTATGGGATGTCTTTTGAGGAAGTTGACTTTAGGCCGTACCCTGGATTTCGGCCACTTCCCAAAACGCATTTCTTCTGAATTGTACTGGCGCATACAGACTGACAAGCGCCTAAGCGGTCACGGTTTGATATTGCCTTATTAGTTTGAAAAGCCCGAGATCTAGACCCATATTCGTAAGTATCGTAAGATCTAGCCTTCACAGTATAACTGAAATTTCTAACAACCAATTTATTGAAAAAGACAGACGGCGTTCTCCGAATGACAGTAGCCACGGCATCCCGCACGAAATAAACATAGAAAGGTGCCGTTTCTTGATTGATGTAATTAAGGAGTCATCAGTGTAGCTTTTTAGTACACGATTGGCGCCTCTTCGCTTAATTCCTTGTGCAGATTGCTTGACTCTCGCCTTCCAGTAACAGCTTCAGCTCAGCTGAAACGATCTGCAAAGTCACGCAACTATAAGATATGAGTTTGTGGAACCAATCTCCAATGTGCCTTTAACCACGCAGCCGTCATTTCTGGACCTTTTCCATAATGGACTTCGATCTAATCGTGCATCTACTGGGTATTCACGCGCCATTCTCGAGCTTCTGCAAAACGCTAAGCTAGCGATGGCGCTGTAGGAGTCTGAGCCTGGTTCAGGTAACTTTGACCTCTGAGCCTGAGGTAGTCTCGGGGTCCTCCGTCATGGCAGTTGCAGTGCAAATTTTGATTCAATTCCTTATTTGGCAGTGCAGTGGGACAAACATTTGGTAGAGGTGAATCACCATTTGCACAACCACGACATGCGAAGTTCTACGACTGCAAATGAGCCCGGGCCCCGGAACTCAAGCCACTCAACTATGGGGCGAATGTCATTTTTCACGCCTAAAGTTATTCGGCCGTTATTTGGTTTGCTTCTGCCCAATATCTCAATTACAGTCCAAGGGTACCCCAATCTCACTGAATCTAATATCGTAAACTAACAAGCAGTTGATCGGACTGTTGTCTCTACCAGTAATCTGGCGGGCTCCCAAAGGATCTCACTCTAGGATCGGTCCTTTGGGCCCCAATTAATCCGAGCCTTCGAGCGATCCAAGATGCGATTCTTCAGCTCGTTTAAATATGCTGTGACATCCTCTTAACATGGACTTTCTGACCGTGTTCCTGGGTTTTGAACTCCACATTTACTATGGCAAAATTTGACTGCAGTAAATCAAATCTTTCTTCTGAGGACTTTCTCTGCACGTCGACTACCATCGCAGATCTGTCTTATACCCCTTCGGCGAAGGAAAAATTTCGAGACGACGGACATCTGGTTGATACTGGTCGCAGGTCGTGGAAAACATTGAAAGGGAGAGGTGAAGCAGTTTGGCCGCCCTTTCTGTAAGTTGTACCAGGTGGACGTCGTTGAACCTCCTCTAACCTCGCTTTCCCTCAGAGAAGCTGCTCTACTCGAAGGCAAGTAACGTTTTGTTCTCGCCGAAAAAGTGGGGTTAACGCCCCATCAGCCCTCGAAAGTTATCAGCCAGAGAGCATAGGACTCAAGGCTAACCGACTCAACGGGCGCTTCCCAATGCGGAATCGCTTTATTTCGGATTATATATGTGAGTTGACGGGCAAGATGAGAACCCCCAAGCAAGTAGGGAGCCGCCTTCAGCAACTTCGCGAAACTTGCAAAGGCGATAAGTGTGAGCTTTCACTTGGTGTACACGAGCTTTTACTGATAACTACTTTCCAGTGAAAAACCTTCTTGGTAGTCCGGCCAAACCTGACGGTTCGCCCACATCGGACAAGTCTGATCCATTTGTCCGCTCCCCTCTGTATACTTTCAAGGTCGACGATTATCTTCAAGACCAAGCGGACTCTATCAGTGTTCACGTCCAAGTTCATCTACAGGCACATCCGTCGTATTCATCTCCGATCATCCAGCTCATCGGTAACTCTGCTATATCACCGCAAATCGTACAGCCGTCCTCCCGCTGTTGTTCCATCACGCTGGGAAAGCCCATTATTCCGTTTTCCCCGATCTCCGTGCAGTTTCTTTCACAGTATGCACTCGCACTTCAATCTTCCTTTACCGTCTATACCAAAACCTCTTCCACTTCGCTTTATACCGGACAGGGACAACTAAAATGCCTGTCCTCTCCAGTCCATGGGAGTGGGTGGTTCTATGGCTGTGAAATCATCCCTGACTTCTGGGAGCGTCTCCGGATCAGCACCAGTTAGTCCCTATTTCCAGTAAAATAATTCATTTACTGACCCAAGACCGGCTAGACATTTCTAAGTATACCATTATTCAGTTGATAAAACCCACGAAACCCTGCGAAGATTTGTCGACCAGCGTAAGGAGGCCAATCACAATCATTTACAGCTTCACTCTGCCTTCGCAGCCGCCACGTCCACCTTGCTACCTGCGTCATCAATTTATGGAGGATAACGAAAGCTCGTCACTCGGCAACACCGACCACGCTGCGGTAAGTAGATCTTGCATCACTGTCATATACAGTTACTTAATTAAGCTGTGCCTGCAGCCTTTAGATGCCGCGATACAGAGATACTGTAGTAGTGACACATCGTTATCTCCTTCTACCACAACCTCTACTCCATGGTCAACCCCGCGATCTATTGTGGGATACATACCTCTACCGGATGAACAGCGTTGTTCCCTCCCTCTGCCATCCCAAGCGTCGATTTGGAATCAAGGCCAGGGCATGCGGCTTGTGTGGCCATCATCCTACTCAGCCATGCAAGACAGCCCGTTACCCAACACATGTCTTTCAGAGTCTGATGAGAGGGACTGTAAGCTTTGGTCAACCAACTTCGAGTCTTTGGAACCAGCTCGAAATCATCTACCTCACCCAAGCAGCTTCTACTACGCTTGAAAACATTATTGGAGTATTTTGGTCTCTTTCTCAACTTTTGGAGAATCTAGGACTAACGAATACACGTAACTTGATTTATTGTTGTACATATGCATGTAATATATCTTGTAGAACAGTCCCCATTCCTAAGGTTATTTGAAGATTTGAATAGTTGTCGGCACTTCAGGTGTTGTATTCGATGATGTTTCAACGAGTCTACTGTCTGAACTGGCTTCGGTTTTCTTGTTTTCATTGGCGATCTCCATGACGTTGAACTTATGCCATCGATAGTAGTCTTCGACAACCGAGACCCCACAGATGCTCTGAAGAAGTCGAGGGCGTGTCGTTAGACCGGAGGAGTCGAGTCATTTTGCTAGCCTTACCTTGAAAACCTCGACCAGAATGAAGACTTTTGGATCTATCAGATTAACAGTATGGCCGTCAGGTACGCAGCTGGCGATCGTTTGAATCATGGTCGGTCGAGGGATGGTAGTGTGATTCCGAACACGAAGTTCAATCTTGTACTAAGAAAAATGTTAATGATGTCGTTTTCCTGTCAATGGGTCAGAACTTACAGTGAACTTCTTGTCGGGGTGCTTCAAAAAAAAATTTGAAAATACTTGCTTGCACATAGCCTCAATTTCTGGAAGATTTGCGACGCTTGAGCTGGAAACTGGGATAACTCGGTGGATATTCCTAGATTCGTGTTTAGCTGGTGTCGTAGAGTACGGTTCTATTCGAACCTCATACGAGTCACGCCAGTTTCTTTAATATTTTTGACACATTCAAGTATAAGTTCGACAGGATCGACAGGGGGTTTGCAGGATATGAAGAGCACTGGGGTGTATGAGCAAGATGTTTTAAATGTGGTTAAAGGAAACTTGCCACAAGGTGTATTGGTCTGACAGCTAGCTGCATGTTGTACGATGTGAGACATTCTATAACCATATAGTCAACTTTAACATACCGAAACGCTGCTGTTGCTTCTGCCCTCGTGGCTGCGTCAGGGTGGCGACTTGCTTCATTATTTGTTCTTCAATACTAAGATCAGGCTTTTCTTGGTCTGAGTCTTCTACAATACTCTGGAATTCATCGCTCTTCGGCCAAGCCATGTCCGCAATCTGAAACGTAGAAATTAGTTGCCTGGCTTAACATATTTAAGATAAACAAACTGTTTCGAAAAGATCAAGAATCTCTCCGACAGCCTGTTTTTCTCTGCCCTTTACACCTTCAGAGAGGTCAGGTCAAGATCTTGCATGGATTGGTTAGTGCGCACAGCTAACCCAGACTCCTGGTCCTTCAACATGTCGCTTCGCCCAGACGGGCGTTCCATCCTAAGGAGGTAAAATAAGGGGAGAGAAGGCATCAGATAAAATGGTCAGTACCGAACGATATTTTTTCTTGGTCCTCTGGTGATCTTCTCCAGATGCTTTGCGTTTGCTTTGCGACATGGTGGTTCAGATAGAGCACGGCCCGTGAATATGCTTAGTGATCTATCCGAGCTTGCTCGCTGTGCATTATGCATAGGCCCTTTAAGTAGCATAACTTGGCAGGCTCACCCCAACGCCGCCTTAGCGTAGTGGTTATCGCGTCGCACTTGTATTTATGACAATGCGAAGGTCACTTGTTCAAGTCAGGTAGGCGGCATCCTTGTATGTTTGTTGTATGAATTTCGGCATTACGGAGAAAGATTGGTGGTTTGAGACTGAGGATCCCAAAGTGACACAGGCGTCACGTTTGTACCACATCACTTCCTCGAACTACTAACAACCTTTCGTGGCACATCCCTGGTTTCCTTCGACCAGAGATTGTTACAGAAATCTCTCACCATGGCGGAAGTTATTGACTCTATGCTTGACCTTATGCGACGTTTGCCTCCAACGAGAACGGAAGAGAATGTTCAAGCGCTAGTGAACATCTGCCCAGATGAAGCCGACGAATTACTGCAAAGTGTCGACCAGCCATTGCAGGTAATGGTTGATCGTGCAACAGGAAGGGAATACCTTGCATGCGACTACAATAGAGATGGCGAGAGTTATCGGTAAGTTTAAGTGGATGATTGGAACATATGTTTGAGTTGAAACTGTTCACGTAGATCACCTTGGTCGAACGAATATGACCCGCCTCTAGACGATGGTGCCGTTCCATCGTCAAAGATGCGAAAAATCGAGATTCAGGCGAATGAAGCGTTCGACACTTATCGAGAGATGTACTACGAAGGTGGCGTCTCGTCCGCATACCTTTGGGATCCAGAAGATCCAAGTGGAGGTAGCAACTTTGCTGGCGTTGTTGTGATCAAGAAGAGTATGTGTCTGAATCCTTTCAATAGAATATCTAATCGTGCGTGTACATTTATAGCCATGACTCCTGCAACGCCTTTGGAACCCTCCGGTTCCTGGGACTCGATCCATGTTTTTGAAACAGTTGAAAGAGGACGTCAAGCCCACTACAAACTCACATCAACAATCATGCTCCAGCTTCTTACACGGAAGAGCTCAGATAACGACAAACCTAACTCTACTTCGGAAAAGAAAGGCCCTGATGGTCTGAAGAGGGACGGCGAGGTTAGCTTGAGTGGGAGTATGACGCGTCAGGTCTGAGGTTCATCCATTTAGTAAATATTATTCGATACTGAGACTTCCAACAGTCGGAACAAGATTGGCCTCTGCAAGATTCTTCTTCCCACATCTCGAATATTGGAAGGATGATAGAGGAGATGGAGATTAAAATGCGTAATTTGCTCCAAGAAGTAAGCCTACTTATGGTTTTTATACACATAAATGACAGTGACATCCCACTGCAGGTGTATTTTGGAAAGACCCGAGATGTTGTATATGACCTTCGGAGCATTGATGATCTGGAAAAAGCGAGAAGGCAAAAGGAATTGCAGAAAGAATTAGTCGGTTTCATCCGAAGATGATTCCCCTCAATCGGCCTGAAAAACGGAAATAAATTGTCCTATCCAATACAATCTTTATTTCATTTGAAAAGTTGATTCGGAGCAAGTCTCTTTCGTGCTGTCTTTCTCAGTAGCTACCCACAAAAGCCCACAAAGTGACGCGTTAATTCGTCGATCAGAAACTTGAGCGGCGGCCGTGTTTTTATACATATAGGTACACCCTTTACTCGCTCAGGTACAGTAAGGCCACATCTGCGAGTTGTGTACCTGATTTGATGAATCGTGTTGCTGGTTTGATGCTGCTCTACTGCTCGTCGTATAAGAAAGCCGTGAGAGCTCCGATACCCTGGTGTAATTGGAGCGAAGAGGCCAAGAAGAACAACTGGTATGCTTTGACCGCAAAGGATCTCCAAAATGTACATGAAGGCTTGGGCGGGTCCAAGCTTTCGTCGAAGATAGGGGCATCAGCAGATCAATAACTCCAGTCAACAAGTTGAACGTGGTTGATCGAGTCGCTTGATGCGATAGATGGAGTTCACAGTGGCGCTGACTTTTGCGTTCCGAATATTTTACAGATAGAAGAGATTGGAGTTAAAAATTCGCCGAACTGCAGTTTAGGGGGAACGATCAGGGTGGTGATAGACACTCTGGGAGGTGACACAGGAGTGCAGTGAAAAGACAACAAACTTTCAAGTCAGCAAGACCGACGGACGGACAGATTGGAAGAGGGTTTCCAATGATCCAATATTTTTGAGAGATGAACACATATCTGACAATATATTCAATATTTCAGTTTTGGTTTGAGCAATGAGAAGTCGAGGTGCCATGTATTTGGAATCTACCTAATATAAATCAGGTTTGACTTCTTCCGCTATCGAAGCAAAGGCGTGAGGAATTTTCTGGTAATAGAAGACGGTATGCCATATGCCTTCTTCATCGACCAGCAAGAACCGCGTCAGCTATTGGATTCGCGTGAACGGTAACCTGGAGATAAATGAGCTCAATTTTCAGGAAATGAACATCCAGACATACACCCGTTATTTTAATCTCGTTGAGCGGCCTGCTCTTTGTGTTGACTGGTACGCGTTCCATTATGTCCAGTGTTGAATCTGCTCCATCAATGACTTTGCCAAAAATTGTATGCTTGCCGTCAAGATGAGGTTGCTTTGAGTATGTGACAAAGAACTGGGATTTATTAGACTCGGAATCCTTGCCCGAGTTAGCCATAGCAACTACGCCGCGGGTATTAAACTGTTAAAGAATAGAAAAGAATGAAAATAAGAATAAACAGAAGTAGACAAAAAAAAAAGGACTCCAATCTTACTTTGAGAGTCGACCTGATTTCATCAGAGAAGGGAGACCCCCAGATGCTCTGGCCGCCTTTCCCAGTGCCAGTCGGGTCACCGGTTTGAATGATGAATCCTTTCATGTTCCGGTGGAATATGCAGTCATTATAGTAGCCTGAAGCGCACAGTGCGAGAAAGTTCTGGATTTGTCAACGCTTGTCGAACGGTGGCACGGGAAACACCTACTTCAGCAGCCTTCGGGACTGCCTCGCAGAACACCTCGATCTAACTCACTAACTGAGCGATCTTTCTGTAAATTATCAATTGCAACGCACTTTGAGGTCTCCATGAGAGGTATGAAGTGTTACAGACTAGTAAAATATCAGCCGAAGGCTTTCCTGGAGGCAAAACGAAGAAATTACCATTTGATATCGGAAGTGTGACGGGGAAGGACAAGGCAAATGTCACGCGCCGATATGGAAATTCGTGTAAATAATATTGCGCCTTATGGACTACTTGACAGCATCTCCAGCCCTCACCTCCTGCCCCCTTCCTTCACTACTCCCATCACCTCTATCCCCTTCCCATGCACCCTATGCGCACCCCGTCTATATACAGCCAGGACGACCCCATCTCCGCTGCCCTGAAGCCACCTCCAGAAGAGACGGACGCTGAGCGCATCGCCCGGCAACATGCTGAGTCCGAGGCTAAGCGGGTTTCAGAACAAATTGATGAAGATCTTCGAGAGGAGCGAGAGCGCATGAAGAAACGGAAAGGAGATGTCAAGGTGCGTCGTTTCGCCCAAATATATGCGCATATATTCACATTCTCTCGCAGCTGTTACTCTTAGGTCAAGCAGAGAGTGGCAAGTCGACGCTGCAGAAGCAGTTCCAGCTGATGTATCGCCCTCATTCAATTGAGCAAGAGCGGTCATCATGGAGAACTGTGATCTACTTCAACGTTGTTAGATCTTTGAAGCAAATTCTCACCGTTCTTGAAGCATGGGATGATTCGCTTGATGATTTGGATCAACCGCCCGTGGATGATACTCAGTCGGTCGCCGCACGCAAAGCTAAAGCGAATGGGATAGCTGACCAACCTTCTCCCTCAACCTCACTGCTGAATGGCAGCGTCATCCAGAGCTCACCTGGTTCAGTGGCTCAATCAG
Organism: Crepidotus variabilis; assembly: GCA_015657495.1. Lineage (NCBI taxonomy): Eukaryota > Fungi > Basidiomycota > Agaricomycetes > Agaricales > Crepidotaceae > Crepidotus > Crepidotus variabilis. Next base: position 429,828 of record MU157827.1, on the reverse strand, counting down.
TCGCGACGAGTTCTGGCAGCCACCCTGCTGTTGCCAAAGATGGCCCAGCCCAGATTGCTCATCTCCGTCGGCGGCTTGCCGCTCTAGTTGCTATGGATGCGCAGCTCGCTGACCGACTGAGCGGTGGCATCACAGTGTCTGGCTCCGGCAAGGGCGGCGTCTATGTACGCAGTGGGTGGCAATCAAGGACCATCGACAAACTGAAGGGAAAGCAAGCTGCTAATGGAAAACAATCCCTGCCGCGTGAAAGCTACTCGTCCGATATCCTTACAACAGACCCCTTGGTCCTTGAGGTCGCACGTCACCTTCAGACCTCGGAGGACGAGATTCATGACCTCTGGAACCACTCAACCGTTAAAGGCATGATTTCAAAACGGCGCTTGAAGCTGGACGAATGGTCAGAATTGTAGGTCAAAATGACTATCCTTGCTAACGCGATCTCTAACTATTTGATGCGCAGCTTCCTCCAGAACATTTCTCGGGTCGCTGCCCATGATTATTTGCCAACGACGGGTATGTACTTAGTTTTTCAGTCCAATTTATACGCATATATTTACTTATTTTCACGTCAGACGACATTCTTCATGCTCGCATTCAAACAATGGGCGTCGCTGAGCACACTTTCGACGTGAATATTCACGGCAAAATGGTTACCTGGCATCTTTTCGACGTCGGAGGAGCTCGAGGTCAACGCCACACATGGGTTCCTTATTTCGACGATGCCAACGCCATTATATTCGTAGCTCCAGTGAGCGCCTTTGACCAAGTAAGCTTTTCTTTTGAAGCTTTGCGGTCACTTCTAACTTTCTTTGCACTCCAGTATCTTGAAGAAGACCCAAGAACCAACAGAATCGATGATTCCCTGCAACTTTTCACTCAAATTTGTTCGAATGCACTATTGAAAAGTGTACATCTGGTTCTATTCTTGAGTATGTCGCTTCTTACCAATGCATGTGTTCTTTGCTTAACGATCCCAGATAAGACAGATCTTCTCCGCGCGAAGCTGGAACGGGGTCTCAAAGTTCGCAAATAGTGCGTATTTCACCGGAACCAAAGTGTTTCATCCCTTTATCTATTTATGTCGCAGCATCACGTCCTTTGGAGAACGGTCGAATGAATACGAGACCGTTATCCAGTACTTCAGAGCACACTTCTTGCAAGTCCATCGAAGGAATAACGAGAACCGGCGTGTGCTGTACACGCATTTCACTAGCGTTGTGGTAAATTCTCTTCTCCATATGGCAGTCCAAGCGTTTCTCTGACTTTCCTGTGCAGGATACCAAGGCCACACAGCGTATTATCGGAAACGGTGTGTTATAATACCTCGTCTCCTATCACCGTTACTAATTTCGCTATCAGTTCGGGATTCTATATTTCGAGGTTACTTGCAGTCAGCTGCCCTCGTCTAGAGGCCGTCCAGGCTGCCCTAAACTGCCTCGTGTCCAACTGTCTTTGATTGCTCACTCACTTCTGTTGTACCCTATCTCGCGCCGTGTTCTGCATAATCGTTCACATGCATAATGTTGTGGTTTAATTCTTTCTTGCCCCCACACTGCTCTCTCACATTTATTTATTGCCACTCGTCCTTGGCCTCATCATTACCAAACCATTTTTGGTAATGTTTGTCGCTATGATTTCAACAACGCCCTTCATGTTTGTCGCTACGCATTTATATGTGATTACTACCCGACGCTCTCTTCAAGCATTTTCCTATGTAATTCATCATCATCAAAGCCTGGCATTTTTCGTTTTTCTTCAGGCCATATCAAGATCTTCATCCGGTACAGAATCGCCACCAGTTTACCCTTGAGATTTCAAGAAGCGGACTTTTCCATAGCCAATGACAACGGAATACTGAGCACCTGGTTTTAATATCAAACTCGTAAACTTATACGACCCATCGAGCCATTGATTTTTATTTTGCAGGCTTCAATACCACTGATCCGCGAGCTTTCTGTGCGATGGCTGATGGACGTCGCACTAGCGGCGAAATGACTCTGTAAACTCATCTCGAAAGTATCTCCAAGGACCCACTCCTTATCCCTGATATCAGGCTGAAAACCAAACCTCTCATGCTAGTCTCACTTTTTAAAGCTTTGGAGGTGATCTATTTTGCAGAGTACTTTGGCCAAAAAAGAAAGAAGGTCCACAGATCTCGTGCGCGGAATTGAACGAATTCGAACCAATCCCTGAGGATGGAAAGCATTGCACTAGGGGCAGTGTGAAATTCCCAAGACAACACGACTACCTCACACCGTCTCGGTCCCTGACTTCAATTTCTATCCTCTCTCCCAAAATCGTGCCAACATATCATCTTTTGAATACGCTGGCCTCGAGCACCTTTTGAACGCGATAACAGAAGAACCGACAGTAGGACGAGGGGTCCAATCAACTGGCCAAAGGGTCTAATGGCGCCCAGTACGGCTATAGAGCTTGATTAGAGAGATGCTAACGAAAGTAGTGTTGTTAAAGGGATCTGCGGTGTCGCGTTGAGGCCTATCGATGAAGAGAGCAAGATATAAATTTTCAGGCGACAGTAATTGAAAAAACGATCGGCTTTGGAGAACATTGGCATTCGTCAGGAATTCTGGAAAGTATAGCAAGGGGTCGATGGGTGAAGGAGAATTTGAGTTGCGATAGTCACGGTCGTCAATAACGGTAATAAGGATAGACGGCGCATCATGAGAGTAATAAGAGTCTGCTACATGGTGTGGGTAGTTCGGAGATTCCAAAGGCCTAAACTGACGCATAACGCTGAAGAAACAAGAAGATGAAAGTCGTTGAAGGCCGTCTGCATCTCCAGGTAAGCGAGAGTTTGAATACAAATTTAAGAGCAATTTCAAATCTTTCAAGTCGCAGGGATATCAATGCCGGATATAGCTAGCCCAAAAGGTAGAACAGAGTACTCAAAATGGTACATTTGGCCAACCTGACTCGGAAGTCAAGATTGCTCTAGATTTCCAGACGTTTGAGTTTGTCAAAGCGGTCTGGACCAATGAATTCCAAAGAGTGGACAGTTTTCTCCCTTTACTATTTGGCGTCCGTAAAATCAGCGTGTCGATGTGGGAGGAAGACCGGAGATTGAAGTAATCCAATAGCGACACGACTTCAGGAGTTTCGGAGGCTATACCTTCTTGAAGCCTCGCCGCTGAAGAAGGATAAAAGCTGACGTGAGAGACGAGCTAAAGTGAATACCTTCCAGGTGTCGCAGCTTGATAGATGCCTAACCATTTCGGACTAGTTTTCGCAAAAAGACTGACGATAATTCAAGTCTCGTCATGTTTACCGTGGTCATGGTAATTCCAAGTACAATTCTGCTGACATCATCAATAATTTTTGGCCACTTAAGCTTGTCGAACCTACGTGCAAACTAGGAAATGAGACAACTCTAGTGGGAGCACGACTACCTTTGTAGCTTGTTGAGAGGTGGAAGTCAGGGTTGCACTAGTCGAAAGCTGATAATAATTGTTGCACAGATTCTACCTGACATGAATATCCTTTAGATTTTCGTGACAGAAGCCCTGCTAAATGTTGTTGGACAAGATGGCCTGTTTTGGCCTGAGGAAATTCGATGCGGCAATGTCTTTGATTTGTTGCGATTGATAAAGCCGATCTGGGAAGGAATAGAAAGTCATTCCAGGTCCTGCTGGAGTTGAGAAAGACACGAGACGCCATCCGAACTCCATCTATTTATAAATGCGTGTTACTGAATTCAAGGGCTTGATCAAGAGCCAATATCACTGTCAGAGATAGACGAGATTGAAAATCGACATAATAAAATTTTCAACTCAGGAAATTGTCCATTTTTATTACGTTCGAGTTCAGCCTGATCAATGTTCCGGGTTGTATGGTGGCAACGGATATGGGGGCGTTATATGGCCCTTTCATTCTGAATTAGCAACTATGAACTAATGCTGCGCGGCGAACGACTTGTTGACGATTTGACGCTCGATCACGTTGATATTGAGAAGTGTGAGTCTTGAAGAGCGCTAAGATGAAAGTAACGGCAAAGACCAGAACATACTTATACTTTAAAATTCAAGTGGGCTATTAACATTGGTAGACATGAGCTTTCGAAGCGTCGACGACACAAAAACACTGCAACGTTGGTTTCCTGTAATATTAGGCAAGCGGCATGACCAAAATTTACATGGCCCAAACTTCAAGAGCTGACATATCACGTCACGAACGAGTGGCTGTTGATTGCAAAGCAAGTTAGTAATTCCGTAACCTGCAGAAATAATGTTGGAAGGTCCGATGAGTCGGGTCTAACTCCCCATTCTTCTGCTTTAGGCTCTGTACCATCTATCTGCTGACCTTTCATAATTGTATACAATGGTATAGTCGGACAAGAGTTGCGCATTAAGGTTAAAGTAGGTGTGAAAAAAAGTGAGAGGCATCGATATATGGACTAAGATCTGAGGTTGTCAGATTTTTGACAACTTGGAATCGTAAAACATACATAATTTTCCTATGGCGGTAAAACACTCAACGAGAAGCCTTTAATCTATAAAACTGGTATCTATCGGAATTGCAGCTCCTTCAAGGCCTGCTAGATCTGGTATCAAGCCTGGAGTAGCAGACCTCTACTGCAACCAGAATTTGATTGACTTAGGGATATTGAGAGCTGTTTAGATTCAAAAAAAAATCGCGACTTCACTTCTAATCAAGCTAAGCATTACCTTTGTCGAGAAGTCAGACATCACTGGCAAATCCAGACAAAATTGGTGTCAAATCATTGCCGCTAGCCTACTACCTCGATTGGTGCAACAGCTCAAATAAAGCAGCAGCTAAAACGACATAGTTGGTGGTCACATTCAACAGTGTCAGAAGACTACGGCGCACAAGTGAACAGAATCTGACAGTCAGTGCCGAAGAAGCCGCCTTCCATCATGATCAATTGATGATCATCATACGGTTAGCAGCGGACACGGTCAACCATTTCGCCATTTTAATGCTTCGAGTAAAGTTCACTGCACTAGTTCTGTGCGTTATAGCATCACCAAGACATGCATATTCCTTCCGGACACTTTGAAGCAACTCAGGAGGCCACCCGACAACGCAAATCTACTTTGATGAACCATATCCTAGGAACATCGTGGTACTGAATCTATTGATAAACCGGGGTCAACTTGCCCTCTTTGAAGAAGTAATCAAACGTAAGTGAAATAAACCATTTTCTCAGAGGTGTCCAACGCCCGAGTTGTGGAAGATCGTATGAGTGGGCACAATAGAACTCAGATCAATCTAGACGACATTTCAACGCTGGCGTTTCGGACCACGTTGATCTTGCGAAATTGATATAAATCACGTTCCGAGGTCTATAGGCCTGATGAACACAAGATTATCTTATCTGGATATCATTGGGATCACCTGCTGTGAGTATGTAAAGAGCATTTTGTGGTTATTATTTTTGATTAGGATTTGTTCTCATAATCAAAAGACGAGATCATCAAACCCGGAACGAAAGCGCCCACTATAGCGAATAAGGCTTCGGTGATTTAGTATAGCCAGATCTAGTGCTCCAAATCTTCGCTTCAAGGCCAAATTCCAATCACCCTTTGCCGACTTGATTGTCTCACCGCATCCCTGCCAGGTTCGACGTCTGTGCAGTATCTTTGGCCCTGTTGAGCATCCCACCGTATGCTTCACTTCTCTCCTGCGGGGCAGAAAGTACAAGGATATTGTGAAACGTACTATGCATCCTAATTATCTTCTTTGAGCAGTTTAAACTCTAAAATCGGCCCTGTCCTCCGACTTGAGCTACCTTCCACTTTTATCGGAGTTCCCTGCATCAGGAAAAAGCCGAGGGGTCGATAGGTGGTGCTTTTACAGCCCAAAATGGTATGGTGGAAATTCCCAATGATAATGAAAAGTGATGCCGTTACGTAGGCAGCTTTGCCACGCCTGCCACGCGAGACAGATAATTGATTGGTTTGATATAGACATGCAGGGTTGAATGGCGTTGTGGTCCGAGGAGAATCATGAGAGAATGACCATGTTTACTGCGGAACTGGATGAGGAAGTTGGCATGCGATCCAGATCTGTGAGTTTACTTTGAGACAGAAAGGTAGGCTTCGTATGTCGATGACTTGAATGGAGTGTTTCAAGGTCCTGTTGAGAGTTGTCGGATTCAAATGTGCACATGAGTTATCAATGTGAATGTGATGGAAAGCAAATGGAGACGCGAGATAACGCAGAAGGATATGTCCCAAATCAATTAAGATGAGGTTACGTGTTACATCAATTGCATTTCTTTGAAGTAGCGCTATCAATCGAGCTTGCGTTATTTTAACACCATCTCTATTCATAGCACTGCACTGCGCTAGCCAATGCGTTAGATGGCCGCTACTTAATGGAAAAGGCAAGTTTTGATCAATGCATACGCATGGCAAGAAGGAAACAGCCAACGTTTGGTCAATTTGCAGGCCCTTGGATAAATGCTAGAATATTTTGATGGTTTGATTGGACTTTAGAACCCTTCAAACCTCCATGCTGCGCGATCAAACTTGCGCCTTGCTCGAGCTTTGTACTTCCCAAATGGAGGGTAATGTAGCGCTTCAATGCAGCTGCATACGGCCGCTTCAATCCCCCAACGAAGTTTCGCATGGAGTCCTATCGAGACCGACACGTCGATGTGATTGTCTTTCCCTTTGATCAACAACTGTTGAGTTGTGATAAAGACGGGAAACCCACTGGAAAGTTAATCACCACCAGGAACCACGAAGACTTTGCTAGGCGTTTATTTCAACCTTTGATTCACTTCAAAGCTCGGCGTTCTGTCCTGTTCTATCTGATTGTGACATTCGCGTATAGTGTGCTAACTCCTTGGGATTAACCAAGCCTCTTCAAAGTTTGAATCTCGGAGTTGTCCACTCGTACAACTGTTGAAGAACGCCGGGATGCCCGACAACCAACTTGAAGTAGTCCACATTTAGCGTGCAAATGTGAATAGAGCCTCGTGAGAAATCCTACAGAAAAGTACTGATAAAGAATAGTGCAAGATCCAAGCGGATGCGTACATTGTATCGAAACCAAGTCAAGCTTTGAATCACCAGTTTTACCTGCTGTTCCATTGCCTGACTATTGTTCCAGCCTATGAGTTACTACCCCAGAAGTAGAGGCGGAACAATAAACTCACGCGATACGAGGTCCACGAGACAATAAACCCAAGGGTAATGAGGACAACTACATGCCGAGCGTACCTCGAGGAAATTACAAGTCAAAGCGCACCCATACTTTCCCAATTCAACAAAACGCCCGCGTGGTCCTCCGCAATCCACAAGCTTAAACGAGCTAAACGGAGTTGTCGGTCCAAACGATTGATGGTTCCGACTCCCGAGGGTGGGTGCAAATCTTTACTCGCGTGCGCAATGTTCAGGGAATTGCCGTTTGTTCGCGAAACATGTGTATTCCACTTTCCAACTCGGAGAGGTCTGAGGGAGGAACCGTGTGGAATCGCTTTAACATGCTGTGGTGTATTGATATAGGCTCGAGTTGAATGGGGTGGATTCAAACGTTTTTATGTCGATGATACTAATGGGTTAGTTAGAGCTTTAGGATAACTCGGATGTTCGTGTGGTGCAAAGGTTTCAGTGATCTAGCTCACATTGCGTCTAGTGTTGGAGGCTCCAGCGTGAGTAGATTGTTTAGCTTCCTTCGAGGCTGTAGCACTTCCCCCGTTTCTATGTCGCAGGTGCCTTACTCGCGATCCGTTTACAGGTGAATTCCAGTATCACTTGGTTCGGAGGGCAAAGGTAAAGAGTAAATATCAGCACCAACTTGGATTTTCAACGATGCTCAAGTCAATTTTGGCATTTTCATGCGCTTGATTTAGGGTGTTGATTTGGTGTGCTGTATTGAGAATCTAGGATGTATCATGTGGCATGGATGTTGCAAGAGGGGACCTTTTCCCCTGAAAGTCAATGTTCGAGTGACATTGAGATTTTCTGCCACGCGAGAAAGCTCTCGGCCGGGAATCACAATTTCAAAAATCAATAGAACCTCGACAACTTGATACATCGATATCATATTGTCTCTTTGCTTGTAATGGTCAAGATGGTACGCCTATACGTCTATCAGTCATATTAGTTGTTCGGTGCGACGACCCACCAGCATATCCACACCACTTTTTTTTTCTAAAAAAAACCCCCCATAAGCCCCAACAAAATTAACGAAAAATTTCATCATGATTTCTACGTCTACAGGAACATACCGAGATCTCGAGACGAGACTCCAGATCGTTGATTCCACTTCTGATCATACAACAGTGAACCTGCTCGTAGCGATTAGAGGGAGCCATGTGGCGCCCACGCGACGCGTCCTGCGCGGGAAGATACATGGGCATGGGATCAATCTCTGATCTCTCTAAATTACAAGGGGGGGGGGGGTTTGTTGGATGTTGGATGTTGGATGTTGGATGTCGGATCTTCGGTGTTCTGAAGGAGGAAGGCGGTGGATTCGGGAGCGATGAAGGTAGGGTTTTAATAGGAGAGGGGGGGGGCACCGGCGGAGAGAGCTTGGGAGAGCCGGGAGGGAGAGATAGGAGAGTTGAGGTTGGGCAAGGAAGGTGGAGTGGGTATATATACCTCCGAGTTCCGCCTGTGTATGTCATTGTCAAATGACATGGATGATGGACGATGGATCCATAAGTTCCAAGTCGAGCGAATGGCGCTAATTTTCAAAAAGTTGTTCTTAAGCTGGCAAATGGCGTCGGGATCGGCGGTTATAGCAGCGGCACCGCTTGGACTCGAACCTTAGATTTGACAAGAACTCCAAGGGCTAAAAGGAGGAAAATGTGTGAGGCGAGGTGAGATTGAAGCTCTACCATTACAGGTACATATCAATATATAAAACTACCCCGAGAACCGGACCCCTTTGTCGCGTCTTTCCAAGTTTCGACCATGGAGAAAAAAAATTAACAATGAGAAATGGGTTGTGACCATGGAGGTAAACTCATCGGTTTCGGTAAACTAAAAGTTTTTGGCTAGTTGACTAGGATCGGACGAGCTTTAAGCGTTTAAGCGCCTGCGGCTGCGGAAGATTTAAATACCGAGCTTAACCGAGCCCTCGAGGCTCCTCTTCCTTCTTCTTTGTAAATTATCTGAGAGGAGCTATGACTAGGAGGAGATATCGCGCACCGCTTCCTGTGTTCGGGGGGTGTCGGTATTTTCGGGTATCGACACTCAAGGTTGGCACTCGGAATATACTGTATTATCAATGTTGGCGGAATATTGAGGGCGTTGTGGGGGGATATTCAGGTTAGACCTTTGGGGAACAAGCTTGTCGTAGCATCGTTGTGGGGTGAGTTGTATTACTATACATACTCCGAGTCTGGAACTCTGGAACTCTGGAACTCTCCGAGGTGGTGAAGGAGTTGCTGTTACTGTTACTGTCAATGATATCGATATCCATGGGTTTATTATAATACATTTTGCGTTGAGTCGTCAGTGGATGTTGGAGATTTGAGATCTAGACTTCGTTCCTGGATAGGCAATAAGTATCCTCCCATTGAATCCTGATTTTTTTTTCGGGATCATGTTTTAGATGGTACCGTAGGAGACCGTAGGAATAGCGAACGGAAAAAGGACAATGCTTTCAGAGATCCCACCGGTATCGTCACTAGATGTGGAGAAAACACCCGACGTATGTTTATCGACATCGTTCAGCGTTTAACGTTCAACAGTTCCAGCTCGAGTACGGTAACGTTAAGGTTGATTTAGATAGGTTGACGCGTTGACGTATTCGACACGTTTTCATCAGATCAACATTCAAGATGACTTCAAGTTGGTGCCAGTGGTGATCTTGATCTTGATTTTTATTTTGTGTATTTTTTTAAACGGAGGTCGGAGGTTAAAGGAAGAAGCGAATACAGTATTGGATGTGACGAAAGTTTCAAACGTTCAAGGGTTTTGAAACTCACCAACTCGCGTGGCGAATATGATATGATAACTTGTGATGCGGCCAGTGCCAGTGCTTATTATGACGAGCACGGAGAGAAACATACAGAGACCCTTGGATCTCGAGAATGCTCTCGCGTGGAAGGGTATCATAATCATTCATGCTCATGGTTAGGTCTCATGGTTATGTCAATCCGAAGGTCTGGCAGGTTATGTTTGAAGGAACGGTTGAAGGGGTTTCCTATATCATTGAGGCTTTTCAGATTCCGCTTATTGGCGTTGCCGCGATTTCGGCAGCTACATCAATACAGTTACAGTACAGTGGGTTGGGTAAACTCCGAGATCAGAGATTGATGGGGATGGCAAAGGGATGAGGGAGATTCGGAGGGGGATCCCCATCAGCTTATCGCCCTTTAAATCGGAGGAGGGTGATATCGAGGAAAAGGGCAAGGGTACTGTACGGTTCGGTTACACTCCTCACCGTTGAAGAGTCTTTTGGAGGTAACTGGTTAATTTGAAAGCCGTAAGAGCGCATATGGATAGGAACATTGAAACATATGGCCGATGGGACGCATGGCGTCGATACGAGAAGTCGAAGTCTGCTTTGGACAGAGACTCTTGGACGGTTGCGTAGAAGACTGGATTGCACATTGCTATGGATTTATTCTGGTACGACGAAGATCTACCGACCGGTCTACGAGAGAGTGGCTCTATGAGCGAACGAACGATATCGATGATGGATGGATGGATATTCCCGTGAGGAAATTGTCGGCATGGAAGCGAGATATATCTAGGGGCGAACCCAATAATTTCTGGGGGGGTGGTTGATTAGACGGATGCGGATGAAACAGAGGGTGAGCTTAGAAAGGAAGAAAGACACAGCCACCTGAGTTAGACTTTATAGAAATGAAAATATTTCACATGGCAGGTTGGATTTGTGTGTTTTAACCCTTTGGACTTGCTCAAGCGAAAGCTGGATTTTACCCCGGATTGGTAAAAAGCGAGAAATCTTTATAACATGCAGTCGCTGCTTTCTGTGTCCGAGACGAATGCTTTCCAGTCTTTTCTCTCAATAATGGACTATTCAGAAGACTCTCTGACAAACTCGGAATGGGCTCTGCTGCAGGCGCCGCCACCCAACCCAGACCATTTCTATGTCGACCAGCACGACCAGAGAGACTCGCTCTCTCGCGCTACAAAGGATCTCATCACTCTGCAGCCAGATCGTTGGAGAGCTCAACAACCGCCTCAGACTGTGTATGATTCATATCCCCGACATGTCCCTCAGGAGCGCATGCACGACCCCAACATCCATCCGCACTACAACTCCAACATATCGCGCCAGCATCAGCATCATCATCAACAACAACCGATGCAGCACTACCATCCGCACCAACACCAGCGGAACAGTGTCTCGTCTTCGTCTTCGGCGTCGTACCCGTACCCTCCTAAAGCGTACCATTCGATGCAGCCACCCATGCATCACCACTCGCACTCGCATCACCAACACCATTCGCCCAGTCCAGGGCCAACTCCCACATCTGCCTCGTCGCAGCACGGGTTCCCGCCGCCACCGCTGCCGCTGCCTCAGCCAATCCAACGGCCCATGTCATCCATATCGATGCATGATCCCTCGTCGGCCGATTCTCTCCTCGCCGCACCACTCAGGGGAATCTCTCCATCACATTCACATTCGCATTCGCATAGTCCCATGGTACCTACTTCGTCATTGCGACATGCCCTTCAACGGTCTCCGTCTGAAGTACCGCTACCTCTTTCATCATCGAACACTTCGAGACATCAACATCAACAACATCCGCATCAACACCAACATCCTCATGCTCATCCTGCGCATCTCACATCGTCCGCATCGTTGTCTTCAAGACGTACCCGTACATCATCTACACCTCCCATACCCATGGGTCCAGTGTCTGGTGCTGGTGCAGCTGGTCCATCAAGCATTTCAGCATCAAGCAGCACAACCACCACCACTGCCACTGCACCTCCCGCCCCCAAACAAGCCTTACTCTCTCCATCTCAAAAAAAGGCGAACCATATCCAATCCGAACAAAAGCGGAGGGCAAATATTCGGAGAGGGTATGAGGCGTTGTGTGAGACGGTGCCTGCGCTTAGGGAGGCGATTAGGGCGGAGGAGGCGGAGGCGGCGGTGTTGGCTGAGAGAGGGGCGGCGGGGGGTGGTGGTGGTGGGAGGAGGAGACGGAAGAAGGCGGCGGGGAAGGAGGAGAAGGATAGGATTGATGGGAGGGCTGGACCGAGGAGTGAGAATGTCGTTCTTATGAAGAGTGAGTGTCTTTTGGATTTTGGTGTTCTATGTTCTTGCGAGAGCTGTGCATAGTTTTGGGGTCTAGAACTTTGGGCACAGTTTACAGTTTACAGTTCACGTTCTTCTCGGACTTGCGGGGCTTTGGATTCACCTATCTATTGAACACGTTTGTTGGGTGTTTACCCGATGATTAACCTTCATTAGCTGTTGGTCATCGTCCCATGAGATATCACTCATTTTCACGTTCTTCACCCTTCGATTGTCGATCTTGACCTTCCACGCGAACGGATCAGCGTCGGTGTCGGTCTCTTTCAATCTTTCATATTTCTCCGCTTCTTGTGGTCGTTTAAAGACCCCGCATCCTCTTTGGCTTCGGGTTCGGGAAGTGGGTCTGTGGGTTCTGTCTAGTGCTTGTGCTTTGACCTACCCCTTTCTCTGTGATACATGCGATGTGCTATTCAATTCGCACTTCTTTTTCTCTGTTCCTCTTCTTCATTTCTCCTTTCTTATCCTCTGTCTTTGCTTATTCAAATTCAACGATACTGACCCCTATCTCTCTCCCTCTTTCTCCTATCTAGCAATCGAACACATCCAAACTCTCCTCTCAGACACTCAATCTCTCAAGACGCGTCTTCAGAATGCACGGGCGATGTTGCCGGCTGGACATCCGGCGCTTGTTCCCTCGACGCAAACTCACTCCTCTCAGACACATTCGGGTGGTGAGCTTGAGCAGCCGCTTTGGGAGAGGGAGTGGAAGGGCGGACAGGGGAGGATGGGGACGAGAGGTCCGGGTGAGGATGAGGAGAGTGAGGGTGATGAGGAGGTGTGAGGAGGTTGGTGTCTTTTTTTCTCTTTTTTTTGTTTTTTTTTTTTTTTTGGTATGATTGGGAACTGATGTTGGTTTTGGTGCTTTAGTGCTCCCTGGATAACCTTGCTTGAAGATTTTATGAGGTATAATCAGGTTCTGCTTCGCCTTCGCGCACCCCTTCCCCGCTTTTATCGTTCTCGTTCTCGCTGGGTTTCGTCGAGTTGGATCCAACGCTCAACCCCTCGTCCTCTCTCCATCCTGGACACTCTTTCTTCGTCACACGCCATTAGAATATCGCCCTCTCTGTTCACTTTACAGTTCTCTTCACACTCGAGCCTCCATCTCTCTAACAAGATTGTCGCCTTCGCCTTCGCCCTCGCCTCGAAATGTATTTATTGTCGGTCTATTTATCTATTTTATTATAACAACACTGCCAACACCAACAACAACGTTCTCCCATCCACATTCACAACCACTTTTATGTTTATGCTTTATGCACATGGTACATGGTTCGAAAATCATATCGCTGTATACAACCCATCCCAATCTTAAACGCTTACACTCTTACACTCTTACATTTTTCAATCAGTTGTATTTATGCTTTTCTGCACTTGCACTTTTACTTGCACTTCTTCGTCTTTCTCGTTTTCTCTTTTAAACGTATTAAAACGTATTTACAAGATTAGGGTAAACTTAATATCCTCCCCTCCTCCTCCTCCTCCTCCTCCCTAATATCCGCCCTCCTCCTCCTCCTTTTCCTCCCCTCTCAATCCGACATCCCAACCAACCAACCGTCCACCAAAAAACGTAGCGTACAGTAATAGTACGGTAATAGTACCTTTTCGTAGAATCTTACTCTTAGGATTGTTGTATACTTCACCTCGCCTCAGCTCAGCTCATTTTGAGTTGGAGGTTACACTTTTCTTTGAAGTTAATCATTAATCGTCATAACCATATTATCATAATCATTCTCAGTTTATTGATTCCAAGCTAAGCTGTGCGTGTGTGCGTAGATGTTCCGAACTTCCGATGACCCCTTGGCTTGGTTGATTTTGTTGGTTCGCAGTTGGTCCTAACGCCGGTGATACCAGTACTGTAGCCTGTAGATGATGCAACCTGTGATGATGATTTGATTCCCAACGAATCTATTCAATAATATATATAATATACTCTAACGAGTGCCAGTCGGAGGTCGGAGGTCGCTCCTGCAGGCTCGTTTGCTCGTGCTCGGAGGACAGTACCGCATCTGCCGGTCAATTGATTATATTTATTGGGAGTACAGTATCACAGTGACACTGACGGTTGTTGCCATCATTCAAGCCAAAAAAGGAAGAGTCTTAGAAGGTCTTTGAAGTTTCGTATGCGCTGTTACTGTTGCTGTTACGAAAACTTGAACTTGGCTTTGATCAAAAAACTCCTCCATCGATTTCAACGGAGATCCGAAATTTGGGTTTAGATCAAGGTGCGGGGTACTCGGGTGGGGTAGGGATAGTAGGTAACTAACTGTGTTCTAGTCTTCTAGACAAGTGGTCGAGGACCAGGATTTTGATGGTTTCTGTTGAGATGCCTGGATTTCGAGAAGTGAGTGGTTGGAACACGTAAACACGACAACTCTCTTTTTGTTTTTATTTTGATATACTGGTTGGTTACTGAGGTACCTGAGAGATAGGACCAGAAGGGAAAGACGGGGCTAGGATTCAGGTTCAATAGCTGGCTGGCCGTCGTTGAGCGCCTAATTCTGCCGGCATCGCACGTCAGGTTCGTGGGATACTTTGTCTGACCTCGAGGCTTAGCCGCCTTGGGGAACGCGGGAACGACACGCACGAGGTTGATTACTGATTACTCGCACTTTATAGGCTCACTAGCTCCAGCGCGTTTTGTGTTTTTTTTTTTTTCCGCACTTGGACTCTTGGAGGAAAATTGGTAACGATTGAGGAAGTTTGATCCTCGTCTACATTTCTGATTGCGTTCTGCAGTTTCTTTCTTTGCGATTTGTCGAGATTTTAATTCTCAGGACGACTCGGATGAGTGATGATGTTCAGATGTTCATGGCATCGACGCTTCAGACTCTTCAGAACCATCTGAACAAAAGATCCCCGAGTATTTTTGAAAGTCGAGGCGTTCTGCGCTCAGCAGAACTTCAGTTGCTTAAGCTTAATCACGTTTATTCCTTATTGAATGCACCTACTTATAACCAGGCATCTTTCAGTCGTTGAGATTCACCTTCTCCCCCACATATGGTTGCGACAGGTCAAGTCGCGTTTCTATCCCCCTCCATCTCTCTCCGTGAGGTTACTAGCAATTTCACCTTATTCCAATCACTGATTGTACATGCCTCTAGAGTTCCCACCGAATATTACCGATAGTCTAGCATCGCCATTCTGCCTTAATAGACAGTTTGTGTGAAGCCACCAGGAGCCACCGGTGGGAAAGTTTTTGTTGTGCCGGTTGTTCCGGTGGCTCAGCTGGTGGCTTTTGAATATCCCTCAAAAATCCAGAAAATTATTTTGTCCGATAAAAAATTACTGAGAGGCAGAAATTCGCATCCTACGCACCGTGTCCTCAATAAAAATTACCAAAAATTCTTGGTTCTTAACAGAACCTAGTTCACGAAGCCACCCGAAAGCCATCAGCAAGCCACTGATCGCCACCAGCCCCGGCTGACACATCAAAATTTTCCCACCGGTGGGTCCTGTTGGCTTCACACAAACTGTCTAATATCACTTCGACCTGCAAAGATGATTGCCAAATTTTTGTAAATTATACTCGGGTATGCAACATACTCTCGCCAACTCTTTTGTTTTGAAGTAAACTCAAAAAATTACACTAAGACCATCGATTGCTTCTCGGATACTGGCTGCAGGTGTTCACCTGACTTTGTCATTGCCGAGGGGAACTGCGCAAAATGTCTTGATGAGGTTGATCGTTTCTACTTCGATGGGAAGGCTGCCGATGATCTCACAAATGGTAAACCTTCAAGTGCTTGCTCAGGCTAACCTCATCAAACATTACTGACGGCTTTGGATATAGAATATACGAAGGTTGCTATTTGCAGCCACTTGGGTTGGCCCACAAGACGCTTTAGCGGCTCTAGTTTCGCTACCTGGAGTACAATTGTTCTTCTTGTCGGAATTGCCACTGTTGTCACATTGTTTTTGTGGAGCAAGCTTATGTATCAATCTCAATCTCAACCTTTTAATTTTTGTGTTGAGGTTGACGCTTCGTGTAGCATAGAAATAGATGTTATTTAAGTGTATCACTGGCAAAGCGCAGGATTAATCTGGCCTTTGAGTTCATAGAGGCACTTTGTGATCTCAGTGAATCTGTATAAACCCACCAACTCGATATGATATTTATCACATATTTTGTGTCTTGACTCGGTCCTATCCTGACCCGATCACGAAAAGGGGCCCTTTTTTGATAGTCAAAGTGTGGTTAATTGCTAAAACCCTTATAATTGACTAATGAGATTTTCAGGGAGATGACAGAGCAGCGAACACCTGCGTAGAGGTTACAACCGTTTGGTTACTTGCGTGAGCACGCGAGTTGATTTTTCACCTATATGGTCAGCGCCGGTCAGCCAATGGTGACGGGAACATGCTCAGACCGAGTCAGACGACTCAACCCAGACGCTCGTAAAATTTAGAAGATATTATACGCAGAAGCCAACTAGTAATAGTACCCTAAACCAAGCTTTTCCTGGGCACAGCCTCCTATATACTCGAAGTAAAGTTGATCATAGGAGGGGTTGTCTGCACCGCATGAGGCTACTAGCTGAGCCAAGGTAGTTTTCAATAGATATTTGAAATTTTTGGCACAGTAACTTGCATCTGAGACATAGATTTTTTTATTAACAGATTTTCTACGCACCTATCAAATGAAGTTAGTCAATCTAGTAGACGCCCTTGGTAAGGATATTGCACTTAGGAAGAGAATGCCGGTGCGCTGATCGGATTAACTCATGGAAGCGAGAAAGTAGCTCGCGTGTTCACGCAAGTACTGTATGCAAGCCAAATGCAAACGGTTTTACGAGCTACGCGCCTACGCCTCAATGGTAGCTAGCAGCGGATGTGCGCTATAGCTAAATTTACCGCAGTGCCAAGACTGCCAAGATAAAATAGAACATGGCAAGTTGATTCCATCAGTCAAAATCAACGTAAGTTTGCTTGGGCGCGAGTATCGAGTGATAGGCCGTTCGAAACTTGGCGCTATGTATGTAGACATGCAAAAGCCTACGCTCAGAAATCCAGACTCATTCGAGTCCTCGAATTCGCGGAATGCGTTCACCCATCCAAGATTACACCACGGATTGGAAGACAGAACTTAGAAGGGCGCCGAGCCACTGGAAAGTTATGTACAAGTGGTTTGCGGAGTAATTAACGTTGATGTTGCCAAGCCCGAGCGCCCCCTGGTCGTCGGGCCCCTGAAGAGAGGCTGAAGTATATAAAGTCTGCGGGGTCACATAAAAAGATCAATTTCTTGACCTTAACCACTACCTTCGTATCTCCCTTCAACATGGTTCGACTTACTCAGGCCGCGCTCATTGTCGCTCTTTCACTCCCTGCTGGTACGCGACATGGGTTTTTCTTATTGTTCTCCATTTAACTTTACCTTGCTCAGCCCTCGCTAATGTCCACCTCATTGCGCGTCAGCTTCCTGGCCTGGGTGGTGATAGTATTCCTCAAGCCTGCGCGGACAAGTGCCAGGCTTTCACCACCACAGTTAATGTACAAATCCATCTTAACCAAGTGCCTTTGATATACTGAGATGTTTTGTACAGGGCAACCCCAGCTGCCTTTCAGACCTGGCATGTCTTTGCGACGCTAAAGTTGCGCAAGGCCTGTCGGACTGTGTGACGTGCGGTTATGCCATCAGCCCAGATTTGCTCAATGGAACTACCCCTGACGCCCTCATCAAACGTAAGCCCTTGTCCACTGCAATTGCGCATTTGGTTCTAAATTTTGCATGTAGAATATTCTGATGGCTGTAGTGCTGCTGGTCATCCCGTCACCATTGCCTCGAGCGCTGCTTCTGGAACAGGTAGCGCCGGTGCTGGTAGTGCTACTGTCACGAAATCTGGCAGCGGTACCGCCACCGGTGCTGGTTCTGGTACTACCGCGAAGACCTCGGGGACATCTACGTCTTCTTCGAGCGGCTCTTCAGCTTCAGCTGGATCTACCAATGGTGCTGTTGCTAATACCTGGAGCATGGTCGGTGCGGTCGCTGCTGTGGCTGCCGGAGCAGCTGCATTTTTGTAGAACTTTTAAAGGCCCATTCCGGCCCTCAAAATTTCACCAGTCTCGATCGACCTTCGTTATGTAGCGACAATACCTACAGTCTTCTACGTTTTGTTTGGTAATAGTATACCCGCTCTAATTATCATGGAGTTACTTGCTTCCTTGGAGATCGACTTGCACGCATCTGTCGGAAAAATCGTACAAAACCTATCGACATCTATAAGTACCGATTAGTACCAATAAGCGAGTCAGTAAAATGGCATACATGTCAGGCGGATTAGTGACGAAAAGCACCAAAAGTGTTGATCGGCTTCAGATTGGGTAGATCAATCCCTGTTAGCCTTAGCGCTGCTGACCAGCACTGATGCGGGCATACACTCTGCAGACAGCTTTCTACCGGTTTTCTGCATTCGGTTATTTTGATTGGGCCTCATTAAATCATGAATTTACAAAAGATCTCATTCATGAATTCAGAGTACATCTTAAGAATATATATGTAGTTATAAGACTATGAATGCCACTCTATTAATACAAAACCTGTGAACCCAGATAAAGTCACATCCTTGATGAAATAGACAGTAACAACTAATCTTACTGGTGCAAGAGCCAACAGGCTTGTCCAAGGGAAGAACTAAGTTAGAATCTAGTGTAGAAAGAAGTGTGCACTCCAAAGAGATCGAAACTCACCAAGTTCGATCAAAGGGAAGATCATATGGGCATCTTGTCCGCCATTTCCCAGCTGTATAAGATACATGTCAAACGTTCTGGTCTATATCAGATGATGTGACTCTCTGTGACCGCATGACTTGTAGAGCAGGTGATATCGAGGACGCCAAATGCCGACATCGCTCATTGTTGGCCTTATAGTTCTAAATAGTGCTATATTACAGTTTAAAATTATTCTATAAATGCCTGTACCGTAATTAAACAATCCTCGCCTTTACAAGATCTTCCAAGATGGTCTCAGGGATGCGTCGGTGTCCACGATATTTCTTGGACGCCCATGCAGCTTGATTCCCCGTTAAACCCTTTCGATAGGCATCCATAAATCGCAAGGAGCGTGTAGCGTAGCTGTAACCTATTGCATCACAAAAAGCTCAAGCATTCGGAGAGCAAAACACTTACCAGCGCATTGTGATCAAAGGGATCTCGTCGAGACATTGAACAACATTCCTCGCTAGGTCTGTTTCACTCGACGATGGCGGCAGTAGCCTATATCTGCGCTTGGCGTAACCCCAACATTGCTCGATCAGATTGAGCTCACAGTGAAATTTGGGTAAAAATATAACAGTAAACCCATGTTCTTGGGCTTCTGTTTGCAGGATAGAGTCGACAAATGCAAAATCTGGCTCGTTAAAGAGCAATCGGCGACAGCAGCAGTCAGTTCTATCAGGTGAGCACTCGGAGAATTTCTTGCCACACTGAGCCTTGAGTTTACTAGCATCTTGGTAGCCCCGTTCTTCCAGAATTTGAACCATCCCCTTGAAGTGACCCTTGAGGCCATTGTCTGCGTTATCTGGCCAATAAAATGCCTGCTCTCTTCCGTCAGCAAAGCGCCCGTTCAACATTTTAACTTTCTTTTTGAGAATCTTCCCATCAGGTGTGTATTGTAGCTTTCCATTATCTCCGATGTCGTTGACGTCGACCTTGAAGTTCTGAGACGGTCCCTTCGTCATTTTCAACGCCGATTGTGATCCCTCCGGGCGCTTCGAATGGGTTTTGGCGTTGTCAAATATAAATATATGGTCTTCATCTGGGTATGTTTCTTTTACAAGGTCCATCGCAATTTTAAACTGATCTCGAATGGTATTATTATCGAAATAGCCATCTCGACCCTTGCCAGCGCGGAAGAGTACACGGGCGCTTCGCTTGCCATCAGCGGAGCAAAGCCACCCATACTCCACTGAAAAGAAATCGGTGACCATCAGCGAGTGACCTTCTCCCTTCACATATGGTTTTGGTGTTTCATCCTTCCCAACCCAGCGTTTCCTGCGACGGTCATTCGCATAGAAAGTTGATTCATCATGATACCAAACTACCACACGACGAATTCCTGGAGGAGGGTCCTTGCGCTGGCCGTCTTTGGATGACCACTTTGTCATTCGAAGCTCGAGATTGGCCATTGTTGGTAAGAAAACCTTATTTCGGTAATCCACCACATCTTCACGTTCATGCCCATCTGTATATTGCCCTTTCGGATCGTACATCCACCTATATCCCATCTTTTGCAGCCAACGCTGCGCCGTTTTGAGCGAAATCGTTTTCAACCGTTGGAGACGCGCCAGCATCTGTGGGGTATCAAGAAAGCGAACAATCGCCTCAGCTCGAACTTCATCGGGCTTTAATGACTGAAGGTGAGCATGGATTTCTTGTGAGAAATCGTTGTCGTCAATTAACAAATGCCCAGTAGTTGACCAGTCGCATACAGGGACCTCCTCGCGATCGGCAATGAAGTCCCGGACCCATTTCCGTAGCTGCCTTGCTTTCTTCTCCCCTGGTGTTCGCGAATTTGGTTTTGTATACCCAAGATCTTGAGCTGTTTGCATTGAAGCTAGTGTCCATGTGCTTCCCATGTCACCAGGCTTTCTTGATTCGCAGATGCGGACATAAGCTCGCATGAAGGTTTGCATTGCTTCAAAACGGGCCTTAGATTTTTTATCAAGTTTTGGTTCCTTGTACCGCTGCCGCACCTCTTTTCGTGGAGGCTTTAGAATCTCTTCGAGATCTCGAAGTGCCCTTCCAATCTCCTCTGCCAATGGTGTTGGGTGATATAATTTTCTTGATTTCTGGAACGTCACTTGCTGAACTTCACTATCTGAGTCTTCAATAGGTCCTTCTTCTATATTCGCAGATGGAGAGACGACTCGCATGATGTAATTGTGGGGGACTGTACTTGCAGGTACGTAGTCTGTGTTTATGTTTACAGTGGGTTGATGTGATATTGATTGGAATGGTAGTGCCTCACTTAGTGGCTCCTTTGTGCAAGGCAAGGCAAGACTGAAATTCAAAGACCCCATCAAATGAGGAGGTATCTACTATCTGGTAAGTAAAAGCAGTTTGATAAATAGCCCAGTAACTTACATTTTCTTTGTTTGGGTTTTCATTCCTCATTGCCACTTCGTTTGACTTTGCAACCTTCCGCTTCTTTTTGCTCACATCCACCCAACCTGCAAGATTGGATATATGATTATAGCTTCGTTTGCGTGAAAAGTGGGCCATTTAACTACATTACATGGAAACAATGAGTTTAAATACTGTATTTATGTATAGTCAGCCAAGCCCGGTGAGATCACTAAGCGCCGATGGGCGCTTCTCAGTTATTCCTTGCTGAATAATAAACTCCCACGATAATGAGGTATTTGAAAGTAATGGGGCAGCTTCAAATTCACAGATTGTAGAAATCGGTCTGCGCAAAAAGCTGCATAAATGTATTATCTGGCTTTCTGCGCGGACAGATTTTGATGATATCTCAAATTCAGTGTGCCCCGGTTCATTCTGTTGAATTCTCCTGCCAAATGTCACAAAACATCACAATTATGGCACGTGATATGGACCAGAACGTTTGACATGTATCTTAGTAAGCATCGTCCGGACGAAGCTGGTTTGGGAGTCTCCGTGATTGTCGGGATAGTGGCCGCAAAACATTGCCAAATCAAGGAACTGGCAAACCGCGTCTTTCAGGTCTCTCTGTCTTGGCCAACGACGACAGACATAACCCCCCATTGGTCGTCTATCATACCCTCCCTTCATCAACGTCGTATCTTGTTCTTTCCTTTCTGCTAGAATTGGTGTCCTGATCGACCGAATCAGAGCATCCATCTGGTTCAACCTCACCAGTCAATCAAACCTCTATGATTCAAATAAGTTCAATAACTGGGAGTGAAACCATGTGGATGATACTTGAAGTTTGAGAACATTGACTAAGCAGAGTATTGCAGCTTGTCGTGCTAGTCCCCTAGTCACTTCATGGTAAGCTCATCCTACATTTCACTCCCACTAAGGATCTGAGGTCAATGTTAGTAGTCCTCCTACTTGAATGATTTTCCTCGTCGTTTCTCTGAGGCGCTCCTATGATACTTCTCATAACTCTCAAAAAATGTTAGAATTACACACTGATTGATTTGTGAGTCTTCTTTGTAGTTATAGTCACATACATTTGACATCTGTTCACGTAGTTCTATGACTAATTTATCCTCAAATACGTTGGCTCACTCGGTGTGCATCATGTTAATTTGCAACGGGGCGTTGTCCCCCATGTGTGCCAAGAGTCCCGTGAACTTGGACGACCAACCTACGCTGTTTAATCTTGAAATGCCGGTTTGAAGGAAAGAATCTCGGCCTTTTGGATAGGAGGAACTCACGACTTGGCGAGTCGAGGGTCGTAGGTCCTACTGTGCTCAAACTCGATGCTGGGTCTAATACCTATCTCCCTCTAGTTTACCTTACACTTCTCGATGTTGACATCAGGCTACAATATCACTTTCAAGGTTCTCAGCTGCGATAATGCATCTACCCGCATGGCTTTGTCAACACCGATGAGTCAATGTTACAACGGACAGTTCACCATTGTCGCCTTGTATCTTGATTTTGCGTTACATGTCAATTCCTGAGCGCCATGGACGGCGCTGTGCCTAATGGAAGAGGCCGGCAACCAGCCACTGTTCCGTCCAGTTTCGGAAATTGAGGATGAGCTTCGTACTCGGTTGCAATCATCCATCCCGGCTGTATTCAACCTGTATGTAATCATCTATTCTCCTCCCAAGGTGTCATCTAAACTCTTCTTGATCGCTTCGACATATCTGGACGAAGATTTTTTCAAAATACTGCACCTAAGTACGATACTTTCCCTTGCCCAAACGTGTGATTGTTTCTCATTCTACTACAGTTCATGGTCAATCATGCTTCCAACATCTTGTTCCGATCTGGAGCCTTTTCATACGGTCATTTCGTCGAGGCTAGACAACACGACCTATTGGTGCTTGGGCTCGGATTGACGTCCGATAGTGTATGCCAAGGTGGAGCTGGTGCCAAATTACTTCGTGACAACTTTGAGAGAGCGTTGGTATTCACAGAGGTCAATGTTATTCTAACACACCGTAGCTTTTGGAACAGGAAAACGCGAACTTTCCCGAGATGACAAGAGTGGTCTCATCTCTTGCCTTTTGTTCAATTAACGGTGATGGTTTTGACAACCTTTTTGTCGCATTTCGGGTTTCCTTGCATGTAACTGTTGAAGCGACCTAGCGACCTAGCAAAATAGTTAGGCGTGCTACAGCCTACATGCCTCAAGTTAGCCGACCAAATATTTGCATTTCAACTGGAACATTCGAGCTTGCTCGAGGAGATTTGTTGTTTATTTACTGATTGCTGTACCAGGCCTTGCTTGTTATATAAAAGGCTGAAGCGCCGAAACTCAATGGAAGTACTGCTGTAAATGAATAAACGGCAAATTAATTCAGTTAGGATGGGGATGGAGAGAGGGAGAACAAATAGTTACAAACGAAGTCGAGGGATCTGCTTATCATGGATCAATCGTAGAGTCATCATATCCTATATCTGAGAACCTACTAAGTGCCAACAACAACTTTGCAGTGCAGCTCCTGCCTCTGTAATTGTATCTTAAGCTCTCCTCTCATTTCTTCTCTGCGAGTTCTTCTCCATAAAAAAAGGCACGCGTTGAACGGTTCTAAAGTTTGGTGTCATGACTTATAGCAAGCAAATACAGATATGAGCCCAACCAACACCAGTCACGGGAAGCCTTCTGGCATGCCGGTGCACCCAAAGCCACCCCCCACCGTGAGTGAACCACATTTTGGGAGGTCTCCAGCTTACGATTTGTCAGGATCCACAAGGGCCAAAAATTACCGGTGGGCACCGTCCAAAACCTTAGGCGTAATCGCCCAAGGGATGAAGAGATACTTGCCATAGTTCTAAATGTATTGAAGTGTATTTGAGTTTTCGACCACTTGTAGTTTCAATGATGAATCGATGTTATTCACAAATCTCTCCCTTCGATGCATATTGCAGCCGAGATACTTATATGAGGAGCCGCATCATCCACGCAAACATGCAGCCTTAAGCTTTTGGTGAAAGGCCTCGAATGCCGTGGCTCAGGACATAAATTTGATGTTATTAATAACTAGTTTCAAGGAGGATTTTCAGGTTTTCACAAATTTTCGGATAACGTCCGTGAAAGAAACCCTTATGATGCGCCATTCAATCCTGGTTCACCTACATATGTCAGACGCACTTTCCCACACGAGCTTTGAGT
>MU157827.1:311267-405319 GCA_015657495.1 Crepidotus variabilis | reverse complement strand
GCCCCGGTTCATTCTGTTGAATTCTCCTGCCAAATGTCACAAAACATCACAATTATGGCACGTGATATGGACCAGAACGTTTGACATGTATCTTATATACTTTCAGGTTGTGGAGTCATGCTCCGCAGGCACCCTACCCACCTTGGAGATAAGTGGAGCCAGGCACCAATGTCCGAGACCGGTAAATGGTAAGGCTTGGCAGATTTGCTTCTTGGGAGTATTTTTAACGCTTTGACCAAGTGCAGAAATAATCTCTTGCCTCATGGAAATTGGGAACAAGGCCTCACTTGGAAGACATCACAGTTTTCCATACTACCGATGAGGGCTAATCCACTGCCTATATGTGCTGACTGGGTATGGCTGTGGAACTAATGTAGTAAATCCGCACCAATCAGCACCCATCAGCTGTGGTATTCAAGCTTGTCAGCACCGCCCAGCCTAAATGTGCTGCTGATAAGTTCAAGTACTCAAACTGATAGGGGCATATCTGTTCGCATCGGTAGAAAATGCTGGGCGTGCGCTGATCGGCTGTTCATGGATTTTCCGACATCAAATTGTGTTAACTCGGCATTTGAATCTCGCTATTAAAGCTCTGTTGGATCAAAGCACATGTACAATTAGTTCGAAGATACATCTGTGCTGCATGGGTTCGAAGCCACGAGTGGGTGAGCAGCCCCGTTCCTGTAAGGCGTCAGGTGCTGAATTGAATCAAGAACGCATGCGGCATGCGCCTTCGTGAAGCAGTCAATCATAATAATTAGGACATTAGGTACAACTCTCAACAACACATTATTACATGAACCAATCTCATACTGCTACGTGTTTTTTCTTCTTGTCTTCCACGTCTGTTCGAGAATTGGATCTTGTCTCCATTTCAATCTGTGATACTTCTCCGAAAGTCTTCGTGACTGCGATCTAAAAAAGTATCAGAGGCATTGGAAACGACACCATAAAACGTGATTTACTTGTAACTGCGGTAATGGTGCAGGTCGCTCCCGGTTGAACAAGCGATCGATCCACGAGTTGGCTGGCTGCATATTATCAGGTGTATCATGAAGACCATGTTCAATGTAGACTGGGAACTCTGGCAGGTCCGGGGATGATTTGGAGGTTGGGTGTGCAAAATGAACACTATCTCCAAGGCGGCCCCGACTACGAACATCTTGTGTAGCATTACTCAGAGTTGCGCTCTGTTGACTGCTGCGACTGCCAGACACCCAGAAAATGGCAACGGCATTGACGAGAATCTGAAGAGGATCAGAGTTATAGCCTGTGATGAGGTTAATTACTTACATCTCCGGCGCAAGCGCCGAGATTAACCCATCCCCTTTCCCTCCCTTTCAAAAGCATTAAAACTACGACATTTGCCTAGTAATAAGATGAGCTAGATGCTCTATTACTACAAATAGACGAATGATTACCGTTGAAGTCACCACTGAAACGAATGCTGCGCTGTACAAATGGCTTTAGACTAACTCCAGAAGCAGCCTTGCGGGAGCGCTCACATTAAGGTTCGGACAGCCAGGCGGCGGACCCCGGTACTCATTAACTTCGAACGCATAAGCGGGAACAGAAACATGAACGTCAAAAATAGGCTGATGTAGCTAAATGCAACGAAACGATGAGCGCTCGAGCTTAGACTGAGAAAATTGACTGACACATCATAGACCAGGAGTGGTATTGAGCCAAATGGTTTGAGGCCGATTACGCATAAGCCTTCTGCGTTGGTTTCATGAATTGGACCTATTTCAAGGGGGGGGGGATCGTAAAAGACTTGAGATCGAGTTGAAACTGAACCAAGGGAAATACTGACCACCCAGCATTAAGGTCATAACGATGCAATAAAATGAAACGGTGACCATGCACACCAGGTACACAGGCGACTCGAAACGCCGGATACCGACCGTCGGTGACCATACAATGTGTACTTTTTCAGCTGAAAATTTGAATGAGTTTGATGACAATTGAGAGAACGGTGCGGTGTACCTAGGAATGCATATACAAAGAATTTCGTCGTTGAATAGAAGAAAATGCAGAGATAAATGGCAATGGTGCAGACAGCTGGTGAGTACTCCAAGCCTACACCGAAAACCAGTGTTCCGCCTGGCAAATTGAAGATGAGTACTATTCTGGGACCCGTGGAGACAGGTTCGTACTTGATATCAAGAAGAGCCAAGAATCGCAGAACATCAAAATAACAGATAATCGAGGCCACGGCATGGCTTTGATCCCACTGAAGGTCAGATTTTCATATTGAATTCGTCTTGAGATGCAATGTGAAATCATTGTTAATCCTTTTAAATCAAGGCTGTAAGCTTTCAGCTTTAGGCTTCCAGTGGAGCGCAACGACTTACCGAAGAAGTGAAGGAGTGCAATGAACACCTGAAACCCGGGGTTGGGGAAAGAAATGGGGTTCGACATCGTTTAAGCCAGAAATCAAAGGTCGTGGAAATGGCGAAACAGAAAGGTAGGAGGGTTGGACCAGCAATTGGGGAAGATTCACAGTGAGTGGGTTTCACCAGGTATATATATATCAACCCGGTTGCAATGTCGCAGGTAGTACATCTTGATGCGGCTGGCTCCCATACCGCGGATCGGAGATGTAGCGTTGGTAGATTGGCCGTAATTCAGAAAATGTATGGGCAACCAGGAACCGGCATGCTGAAAATCGATTGGAAATCAGTAAAAGTAACATGTGGTCGTCTCTCCGATAATGCTGAATCGCAAAAAAAAAAGAAAAAAAGGGGAAGCACGAAGTGCCGTGCTGCCTCAATCGCCGAGGCAAAAAATCCCTCTCTGAAAGTCGAAATATTCCTTGCAGTGCAACTTACTGATGGGGAATGATGGCAAGGAGCAAAGCAATACTCTGCAATAAATCTAGCTGGGGTTGATGAACATGATCGCTGGAAATAGTCTGATCACGATTGGTCTTCCATAACAAATGGAGAGTCTGGGAAGCTTTGAGTTTAACGTTAACACCGTACGCTACTAGATTTATTTTCACACCTTGCGCCACAGCGTCTCACAGAAATCATCTTCCTGAAGATACACCGGTCTAGCTCCAAAGGGACAGTATGGGTTATATAGGCCTTGAAACAGTTGTAACTCCCGCTGATTCATCACTAGCCAAATAGATGACTGTGTAATGCGTTGGTGTTATGGCCATTCGGTACTATGCGGTTCAACGAGTGGCTCGAAATTCTGTGGTGAAGCGATTGGTCGATGAGCGGCATCAATAATGGTTACATACTCGGCAATTGGGATGTCCTGGTAAACTTTGCTTCCAGAACAGAAGTATGGAATAGGTTTTCCGAACCCTAGTCTTTCGTTCAATGCCACCAAGAATCAGTATAGGATGAGAATAAGAAGGGCGTCGTCGCTGATCAGCCGCACCGTTCCACCCGAATGTACAATACTCAACCCAACGTCGGCGAAAAAGCTCTTGCTTCAGATCCATAATCAAGAGAAATAATCGATTGCAAAGGTTACAAGGGACAACATATAGAAAGGAAAGGACGTAACATATCACAGCAGAAGAATATTGACCAAAGGAACACAAAGGAACATTGTGATACCCTTACTCGTCGTCATCGTCGTCAGCTTCGTCAAGCCACTACCGATGGGAATCAGGAAAGAAACTGTACAATCAAGAAATAACTCACTTTCAAGAAAGGTTCACCAGCTTTCCTAACTTTCTTGCTGGTGTCTTTATCGACATATTTCTTGCTGACGTGAGTACCCCACTGCTTGACTACTTCTTCCTCGATCAGATCATTCTGGTAGAATCCCATGAGGATTTTAGGTACAGCGGGGACAAGGTCAGGGTGGGAGAAACCAAGGAAGCGTTCAACCCCTCCAAGAAGAGACTTCTGGTGTTTCTCACTGGTGACCATCTATGAGGTGCAGGTGAGTGTCATCAACATTGACCATCACGAATGGACAGGCCTTTGTGAATAACGCAGCGTATTGGTCAATTTCGGCAACAATGTTGGCGGTGAAGATAGTCTGAACTAGAACAGTGATTGTTTTATGCTTCTTCTCAATACCGAATTCTTCGGCTTTCTTGAATATAGCGATAGAACGCGCCGTGGTGTCTTGTTCCTTGTTCTCTTCGATCCACTTGCCCAAGACAGCGTACGGACTATTAGCGTCCTCGTCATCGTCGCCATCGTCGTCTCCTCCAAGGACGGCAGCGGCCATACTACCTTCAAGGGCTTTGACACGTTGTTTGACAGCCTCAGGAGAGGTGTCAGCAGACCAGTCTTCTTTGGCCAAGGTGGTTTCGGTGGTGAGTTCAGCTGCTTCAGCCTTGATTTTCCTGGAAAGTTCGTCGTCACTTTCACCGCCATCGGGAGTGGGGCTGCCTTCTTCAGTGGGATCTTGAATGCCATTACCACTAACACCGTCGGCGGCGTCGCCACCGGTGTTCTTTTTCTTGCCCTTCTTGATTTTTACGGGAGGGTTCTTAACAATGAATGTGGTGAGTTTGTGGCGCATGTCAACTCCGGTCCTTTCACCACAGGCCTTGCAGTCGCGGATGATATCCTCCTGGCGACCGCTCTTGAGTATGACAAGCTCGGTCTCAGGATTCTTGCAAGATGCACACAGGACAAACTTCTCGATGAACGTATCGAGAAGTTCGCGGAGGCGATCAGCCTGATGGGCACCATTGACGATGTAGCGTTCGTTCTTCTCGTCAAAAGTAGTCTGAGCACCGAGTTCGCAGCCAAAGAACTTCGTAGGGTAAGTAGGGGGTCGAGAAAGAGCACGAGCAACGTCGGTCATGTTCGGAATGACAGTTTTGATGCCATTGCCCTTCCCTTCGATTTTGGTAGTGAGAAGAGGCATTCTGCACAAGTTCCGGGTCTTCATGAGTCATATAGAACAAAATATAAATTCCCGATGAACACGTACCGGTAGCGGTAGAACTTGTCATCGACATCGCGACGGATATTCACAATCTTAGCCATGCTGGGCAAATGAGAGTCGATTTAGCGCTATAGAGCATTTAGTTTATGGAGTGACTTCAGAAATCCTCTGCCTCTTACAAGATTACAGGAAGATTTGGGCAAAAGACGTCTGTGCTCTGGTATTCTGATTGGAGGTCGAAGCATGAATCCTCTGCCTTGACAGAAGAATATGCAGATGGTTTTGGGAGGTTGGAGGGACGCAATGGTGAAGATCCGGAAGAAAAGAAACCAGAGGGAGTACAAAAGAAACTTGGGTGGTGGTGGTTGGAAAGCAAGCGGCGTTTATGAAAGTTTTCTTGTCTCGCGTCAGCGTGTGCCAAAGGCCGGCGGCATAACAAGTGCCGAACCCGGCTTGACAAAGGCAATTCATGCAGGGTTACTCTTTTAACTTGCTCGAAGCTTCTCGTATTTCAGAAAACGAGTCAGAACGGGTCAGAGTACATAATTAAACTTGCAAACGTGGTTTATGGTATCGTAATGGTCTAATTTTCCCTGGGAGTTCTTTTGGTATCTACACATTTCAGCCTCGATGCTCAAGCTCTCAGCCTTTCATGTTTAGGGTCAGAGGATGGATGAGTTGAGGATCCTGTACCTGAGTGAGCAGGTATCATCTACACATACCGCTGTCATTAATTCTTCATGTCCAGAATATCACCACTCCACCAAATCAGAACCCACGATAGCTTTCAGCTGTCTCGTTTTGAGAATCTCGTTGCCTGCACCAAAGAAACTATCCACCGAGGGGACTGCTTTCGCAATTTCTTGTAATGTGTCCACGTCCATCTCCTGGCCAGCTTGCCAAAGATGTACGTCTTTCAACTGCCAGTGAGTATACGTTTTCTGCTGAAGTTGTTGGCGGAAAGTGTTCTACAATGCATCGTTAGCTGAAGGGATTAGGACAAAGCGCCGGAAGGGTTTCCAAAACGCACCTCCCCGTCTCCGACAGTCGCGGAAACCGTAAGCCAGAGTCTGTGTATTTCTTCCTGTCTCCTGGCGATCAGATCGAACAGCTCAAGATCAAGTTGTTCTGCCCCCATCCTAAAGAATCTTAGGCGAGTTTGCGCTGTGGCGTCGATCACCTCCTTGGCTTGTGGAGGCGTGAAGTATCGATCTCGAATCACTAGATCGCGTAACGTGGCTGAGGTATGCTGGATGAGAACAAGCAAAGCTCTGTACCCATTATCGGTGTTCGTTGGATAGATCTCAAGGGTCTGAAGTTTTGGAAAGTAGATACCCTCGCCGACAAAATCGATCAACCATTCCCCCAACGGAGTTTCCACGCTTGGATCGAGCTGGGCTCGATCTGGTTTGAGGCGCAGCTCAAGCCGAGTCAGTGTCTTGGAGTTCCGCCTGATAAAACTCTTCAACGTGGTTGGATCGTGCGTGAGCTTGTTGAATGCCGTTCCTATTCGGATTGTTGTTAACTTCTGGAAGTCGACTTGTGCAAGATATGCGTAGAAATCGGACACATCGACTTCCGCCCAACACCAGTTTCTGAAAACCTCTAGACTTGGAGCATGTCTTCCAATAAACGGGGCGACGACATCTCGAAGAATTTTACTGTCTGCTTCGGAAGCTTGCATGCGAGATGCGCTGCTCGCCAATTCGAAATGGACTTCCGTCAGCGTGTCGAACTCGAGGTGACAATCTTCCATTAACAAGCGGTAACTATCGGTATCTCCTGCAAGACAGAGGATACGCAAAGTCTTCTGGAAATTGTGGCAGATAGACCGGATGAGAGGAAGACAGGATTCAGCTGGGAATCCCCATAGATCAATATGAAGTTCGAGGACACTTGTCAAGTTGGGCATGGCGGTGATAAAAGAGTTGACTGCATCTTCGACCGTAGGTTTATAGGTTTGTTTATTGAGTCCCAACCGCTGGGCCAATCGTTTGCGTAAGCCACTCTCTTCGACAACAATCGACGGTTTCTTTATCTGTGTAAGAGCGAGAAACAGTTGCTTGACTTTGCAGGCAATAAATGGGTCCCTGAAGTAAATAAATGATGAGCATCACTGGAAGGCAGGCGACAATCCCAATACCTTAGCCGTTCAAGAAGATGGAGAGTTTCAGGAACCTTCTTGAAGTCGAGAACTACTTCTCCCCACTTGCATCGTATTCCCAAGTCTAAGAACACGCTATTCACACCAATCAACTTGTATAGTTCCTCATCCGTGAGGAAACGCGTTATGTGAATCCATAATTCGATGGGCACGTCTAGACCATGAATCGACTGCGGTCTCGCAACTGTGGGAGTGGCCGGTCCAAGAGAAGTGCCACGTTTCGATCGTTTGAAAGAGAAAAGAGGCTCGGAAGGCATAACTGCAAGGGAAAAAGAAGAGGGATACAAAAGGTGAGGCGGAAGACACGAGATGTATGTCAAATTCTACCTATGATTTGTACACAAAACCACAGCCACCACCAACCAAGACGGGCTTTCGCAGCAGGGTGCCCGTCCACGATCCATAACGTTTATGATCAAAGTGAACGAAGTCAAGGATGGCTTTGGGTGGCTGTGCGTGGTATCAGGATGTGTGCACGGGAGAATCGCTAAGAATGAGGATGATTTCGAGGGCTATTAAGTTATTACATAGTACAAAATGCTAGGATGACCGTAAAATACAAAAAAAAAACGGAATATTAGACCCAATAAAGGAAATAATGTAGCATGGTACCGGATTTGGATGATATCGATGGTTACGAGCCGATGCAAGAAATGTGGATAAATGAGGATGATAAACAGATAAAAATGTGATATAATCGATGGAAGGATAAGAAGAATCATCGTCCGTAGCGTCGTACACGAGGAGGAGAAGGAGGGGCTTTGCCTTTCATTTCCTCGATTTCCTTATGTCCGAGATTGAAGAAGCTCTGGACAGAAGGAACAGCATTGCCTACTTCTTTGAGTACCCGCGATTCAAGTGCGAGGCCGTCTTTGTCACAAAGACTCAGGTCTTTCAGCT
Source organism: Crepidotus variabilis (assembly GCA_015657495.1). NCBI lineage: Eukaryota > Fungi > Basidiomycota > Agaricomycetes > Agaricales > Crepidotaceae > Crepidotus > Crepidotus variabilis. Next base: position 397,386 of record MU157827.1, on the reverse strand, counting down.
TGGATGTATAGCAGCGATATGAAGCCTGAAGCAAGACAAAGTTAAAATCGGAAGAAATGAACCAGAAGTTCGACTAACCTCAAGGTCTGAGCTTGACGCATCCTCGACATTGAGCCACAGTCCCTCTAAATCTGGCAACGACGAAAAAAGTGGATCTAAGCTGTCTGTCCGAAGCTTCGAAACGCACATCTTGAGGTACTTGAGCTGCTTACAGTATTGTGCAGCGTCGGTAACAGTCTGCAACTCGTGCGCTGTGAAATAACAGTCTCGAAGCGTCAGGTACTGTAGAGTCGACGATGTCGAATGAATGTAGCTTGAGAGGACCGCTAGCCCTTCATCTGTATGGCTTGGGGAGATATCGAGTTCCTCTAGACGGTTAAACGAAAGAGCGCCGCCTTGAACTTCTGTTGAGAGGCAGGAAGCCAGCCACCAGCCGAGGGGCCGCTCTGCAAACTTCAGATCAACATGTTCCCCGGGAGGATCGTTCATGAAGCGTATCCGTAGGCCTAGCTTACGCAATGTGCTAGAAAGCTGAGATAGGAAGGACTTGACCGCTTGAGGGTCGGGAAGGTTGGGGTGTTGGAATTCCAGCGAACATGATATAAGATTTGGGAAGGTTTCTTCAGCCAGTAAAGTGACGAAAGACGAGTACGAGCTTGACGATGCGATACATCGGACGGTTAGGACCTCGAGCTGGGGCGCGAGGGACCGAATGAAGGGCGTGAGGGTATTAAGAAGTGTCTCGTTGTCTCTTGTTCTATCGGAGGGAGCGTTGAAATTATTGATCAAAGTAATATCGAGCTCCTTGAGCTCTTTGAACACAGGGTTGCACTGATCAATCAATATCCGGTAGCCTTCGAGATCGGAGTCGATAGAGAGATGTGTGAGATATGGACCGATGGATGCGAGACCCCAAATCGCGGTGAACAGTCTCCCGATGTCCCATGTCAAGCGATCTGGCCTGTTCCAAACTTCGAGACTGAGATCAACGACGTTCGGTAGAAAGTTGATGGACTGGATGATAGAGCTTAATCCTTCCAGAAAGGGATCATGCGCATTAGGCGAAGGGGGTGGCGTCTCTTTACCCTTTTTCTTCTTCAAGCTAAGACCGTCTGTGAATTTGGAGGTGAAATTTTTGAAGTTCAAGGCGTCAGATGAGGACTGTCGGACGGGTTTGGGGGTTTGTCTTCCAGATTCTTCCTCTGAACATTGCGAAAGTTCAACCTTCAGGCGTTTGACGCGTTCACCCACGTAGGGATCTCTACACAGGGGCCAGCGAAAGTTAGCAGATAACGATATTCAGGAGCCTCTTCAACGCACCGTAATCGTTCGTAAAGCCTTTCCACCTTGGTGGGTAGCCGGGCGGCTATCACAACTTCTTTCCATCGCCGATCCATCCAGACATCGAGGAAGAAGCGGTCGACTTCGATCAAGGCCCTCACAGGGATGTAATGAAGGATTTCGAGCCATATTTCCTTGGGTAGCAAGAAGAGGACGGCAGAGTCTGTCATGCCGACTGAGAAGAAAGCAGAGCCAAAGACCGGAATGGGTGTCGACTGATCGAGGGAGGTTGAGATCAGTCGGAAGAAGAGAAGATTTCACAGAAGCGCGCTTGACGGGGCGGCCACTGGCGTGGTGTGTGGCACCCGAATTGTTTGGGGGAGGTTGGAATCCCTGAAGAAAAAGAAAAAAAAGTCCAACTTATAAGAGAAGGTGCTTGCTTTGGGCCGACGACCACCGACGCCACTGGTGAGGGGATGACATTTTTCGTTTTCTTCCGCGATGGTAGTGAGAATCAAATTGCCACGAGGGCTGTGCAAGGCGTATCGTTGAAGATTGTGCAAAGTCTCCTTATGGATAAATACGCGCATGGAAATAATATGTCATAGGAACGAGCCTTGGATCTCTTCCTGAGTGTCGCTCGTACATATGAAGATCTCACACCACAACGGGAATATCGGCGGACGTAAACGCGTGGAATTTGGTACCATTGTATTGTAGGGCTTCTGTGATATAAACTGAAGAGATACATACTATACAAAGCTTTCGTGCTTCGGTAAATTAGTCGAAGAGATCTTACATAAATATGTGAAAACACGAAACGATTTCAAAACCATTGCGATCCAAATTGTCATGAATAATGAAGGCCGGAGCGTGGCGTCCGCGCAGAGTTCATGACCAGGAAGATGGCGATCAAAGCAGCCTGATTCAACTCGAGAAGAGCAAGGCCCGAATGTAGAAGCCCAGCGTGATCGCAAAGACCATCACTTGAAGGGCAAGGGTTGCGAAGAAATGACTCGGATAGATGGTGTGCAATAAGAGACCGGGTTCATCAGGAACATGTGCAGTGTTCCCGATCGAGGAATGTTTCACCACCCATCAAAGGAATGGTAGATGTGAATTTGCAAATAGCTTGAGGATGGGGAAAGCCACGCGCAAAGCATGCATGTAAGTCATAAGTGCCGCTTGGTGATCGTCAATCCAGAACCTCTAAAACGGACTCTAGAACCACCTTTGGCTGTAACAGTAGCCGGTTTTCAAACCTTACTTCGACACTCTCTGTTTTCGCCATGCCATTCGTCACCCCATTCAGATTGCCGTTCAAAGTTTCTGCCTGACCATTGGCTGCCACCTCTATCCTTGTCACGCATCTCAGCCCGAGTTCCATCGTGGCTAAAATCTTGCCATTACTATCGCAATACTCTCCAAATGCGTCTACCACCTCGCCGGGATCGAAAGCCGAAGAGGGATCTCCCATGATGACCTCAAACGAAGTGGACATGATTTCTTCTCTGGTGACACTTGCCAGCCGCATGACTGCACTGGAAATTCTCCGAATTTGATCCAGATATAGATGCCGTAGTTGAGCTGCGGCGTTGGAAGGTAGTGTGGACCTGGGAGGTGACATGGAGACCGGAGGAGAAGATCCTGGTGTTTGCATCGGCGACGCCCTCGAGAACGAATGACAGTTGGCAATGGTGAAGATGTCTGAACACCATCTAAGCACTGTATCACTCAACTCGTTGATAGAGTACTCTGCGAGAGTCGGGTAAATCCCATGAATGTGCTGGTGCGTCAGAGCACGCCACTTGGCGAACGTGGGCTGTGGTTCTGTGCGTTGCATGTGGGTATATATCTGCGAAAGGACAGCATCGGACTTTGAAGGGAAGCCAATGCAGAATGACGACAGAGCGCGAGCTATGCACAGAGATACACATCCTTGCAGAGCAAGCTGGACGAGCAACGGGTCTTGAGAGTGGTCACGAGTGGAGAGGATGCGGGTCATATTGGGGCCGATACGAGCGGTGGTGTCCTGCACGGCCTGCATAAGACGAGGATTGTTCGAGGTGGAGGCTGACGAAGGGAGGAAAGTACACATCTCAGTCGCCGACGCGGCGAACTGAAGGATTTCCGAGTTGATATCTTGGACAGCTTGGAGCACTTGAGCTCCAGACCAGCTATCAATTCGTGACATGTAGACCTCCTGGCTACGTAGACGAGCTCGTTCTTCTTCATCTACATATGTAGTGGTAGAAGTACCATTTCTGGTAAGATCGGTGCTGCTGCTAGCCACGCTGCTGCTGCTCTGAGAAGTCGAATTTGTATAGGCAGGTGATGGTGTGCGAGTGCGAGAGTCGTCGTGGTGTAGACGCATGCGATGAGCAAGGTCAGCAGCCGCCATCCTAGTATCAAGTGATGCCCCATTCTGGCGTAGAGCTAAACTGCCCTGGCTGCCTCGACTAGATAATTGTTGCTGGTGACTACCTTCACTCCGCCGACGTTCTGCGAGTATTCTCTCCTTCTCCTTCTCTCTACGTAGCTTATCCAATTCGCCTTCTCTGGTCCTTAAAATTTCCCTTGTATCCTTAAGGGTCCTTTCTAGCATTTTGACTCGCTCTTCAAGTTTAATTGACTCGGTACTTGTACGAGCAAGGTCATGTTTGGTGAGATCGAGTTCGCGACGCATGGAAGTTGGTGACAAATTGGCCAAAGAGCTGGATGGAGATTGGCAAGCTGCATCCAACCGTAATTTTAAGGGTTCGGTAGGTTGACCCGCAATCGAAAGTGGAATGATCTGCTGGGTAGGTGAATTTTGAGGAGAAAGATAGTCGTAGGCAGTGTTCAGGAAATTTAGCAACAGGGACATTGACACAGACAACACCAAACACGGTGATTATCAACAAATCAAGTCAGACCTGAATAATTTCGCTGTGTTCGGTGCGTGTTTTTTGTGAAAGCAAAGGGGAAAGTTAGCTGACCGTAAGAAATTGTTCTCCCTGGAAAAAAACCCTTTCTTCGATTCTCAACACGCAGCTGCCTCGTTGAATTAGCGTGTTCATCTACTCTAACGCCGATTTTGCCTGTAGGAGTCGATGGGAATTTTGATACCAAAACTGGCGTATCTCGGTCGGCAGGCAGAGCAGAACTCCTGCAGACCAAAATTAGTCGCCTCTCTTCGTGACATGTCAGGCAGCAAAAGATGTAAAGCTAGACATAGACCACAGTCACTGTGGCAAAACCTTGAAGTTTACAAGACAAAGTGTGAAATTCGCCATGTCGCTTGGACTTGGTTGAACCTTGCTGCATTGTCTATTCACACTCCGATTGAATTCGCTTCTATGCCGGTCCGGCCACGCCAGGTCCCTCCCCTCTGCAGGGATGCCCCTGTCGCGTCCTTTCTACCCAGTTCTACCTCAAATACTCCTCCAAGTTCATGAAACCATTTGCCGCCGCTATCCATCGGTATAGCTCGAAGCTAAAAGGACTTTATGCGGAGCCGTATCCCAATTAAGGCTGAAATGACCAACGCAACAACACTACAACTCAAATCACGCTGCATCCCCCGGCCTGAACTGGAAATAGCGCACACAGCGGTTTAAGCAGCCCATAGCTGTAGACCTGAGACCGATGAATAGTTTTCCGTTGGGTCTGACCCAGCCTTTCTTTCGGGATAATTAAGCACAGTGAAACCAAATGTAGCACATTCCCCGGCGGTAACAGTGACGGTTACGGAATCAATATGAACCTTCAATCCATTCATGCCTCGTGTCCTGCATCCTCGTGTAAAATTTCTTTCTTTTGTACAAGAACCTCTGCCTGTGGCCCCGATCCGCTTTGGGCTCTTCACATCACCATCACCTTTGTGGGACCCACTTTTTTCGCCTATACTCTAACATCTAACCTGCGCTGCGGTGTGCTTAAAACATGGTACACCAGAGGCAGCAAGCAGCTGACACTCGCAAACCTTACAGTGGTCTATCACGATCATTGGTCATTGCGATCGATGTAGGAACGACGTTTAGTGGTGTACGTGTTCAAGAATTTTCCTCGCTCTTCACTCTATTAACGAAGGCTCCTTAGGTATCTTATGCAATATTAGAACCGGGAGAGATACCCAAGATCCACAGTGTAACACGGTTGGTTCATCAATTTCGATGTGTAATTGTTCGGTTGTACTGATAGTACTGTGCCGCGTCAGCTTTCCAGGACAAGAACACGTTGCAGGCAACTCGAAGATTCCTTCAGTGATTTTCTACGATAAGTATGGCACCCTCAAAGCTGCGGGAGCCGAGGCCGAAACTTCAACGAATATTACTGAAGCTGAAGACGAAAATTGGATCAAAGTTGAGCTGTAAGCGCCCGTCCTAGTTGGTTCGTCGGAAGCCATTCTAATCACTCAGCGTAGATTCAAGCTTCGCCTACGGCCTAGAACAATGCAGCTTAACATGAATGGAATGCGTCTCTCGCCACTTCCCAAGCGGAAAACGCCTGTACATGTCTTTGGCGATTTCCTCAACTACATGTTCAAGTGTACGAAATCATTCATTTGTGATACCCACGCCAACGGCCTGAACTTGTGGAAGAACGTGGAGTCAGATATTCAATTCGTGCTGAGCCACCCTAACGGATGGGAAGGACCTCAGCAAACTCGAATGAGGAACGCAGCTGTGTATGGCAAGCTCGTATCGGATAGCGATGCAGGACGAGCTAGGATTAGATTCGTGACGGAAGGTGAAGCGAGTTTACATGCTTGTGTGTTGAATGGACTTGCTGCAGATGTTATTTCGGTATGTTGTCGGCGATCTTGTTGGATTATGGATATAGGTGCTGATAGTCCGTTATGGTTATATCAGAATCCATCGAAGCATGGGTTCCTGATCGCAGACGCAGGGGGAGGAACGCTTGATATCAGCGCGTATGCTATCAAGGGCACGCAACCTTTAACAATGGAGGAAATTGCCCCTCCAGACTGTATTTTCGCTGGATCGGTCTTCGTGAGTAGACGTGCTCGAGAGTTCCTTGAAGGTATGGGAAATCCTTTCATTCGCATTGGACGTAACTAACTTTCAGAAATCACAATCTAGACAAGCTCAAAAACTCAAGATACGGTTCTGCTGATTCTCTTGACCATATCACACGCAAATTCGATGAGACTACAAAGCGACTCTTCCGTGACAGAAATGAACTTCAATTCATTCCTTTCGGGTCTCCTTTAGATAAGGACTTAGGTGTCGGCATCCGTTCAGGTCAGCTGAGGTTGACCGGAAATGAAGGTAAGATTACCCTTTCCTGGAGATGCCGGAATTGACAGTTCCATGATTCCAGTCGCAAACTTGTTTGAACCATCGGTCGATGCCGCTGTTACTACTATCAAGCGACAAATTGAAGCCTCGAATGGTATCATCAGATCTGTTTTTTTGGTTGGAGGATATGCTGCCTCTCCATGGCTGTTCAGGTATGTTCATATTCATATTTCTCTGTCAATTAACCTCGACATCCTCCTTTAGTCAACTTCAAGAACGCCTCGCACCCGCTGGTGTCACTGTCAACAGACCAGACTCTCAAACTTCCAAAGCCGTCGCTGACGGTGCAATCGGCTTTTACTGCGACCATCATGTGTCCGCAAGGATGTCGAAGTTCATGTACGGTGTCGAATTCTTGAGAGAGATGGATCCCAGTGATCCGGACCATACTTCGAGAAGGGACAAACTCTGCGAGCTGCCTTCCGGACCAAAATTGTTGCCTGATGCTTTCGATTGTATTCTTGCCAGAGTGGGTAGAGTTCTTTTGACTATTAAAATGCCGCTGAATACCTATCTGCTCATCAGGGCATAAAAGTAAAGGAATCAACTGTATTCACCCGGAAATACTGTACCGAGTTAACCAACTTGTCAATGTTGTCTGTATTTGAAGTCGAGATTTGGTGTTATCGTGGTGGAAATGATATTCCTAAGTGGATTAACCGACATGACGGTTCGTGCTGTCTCTCTTCATTTCGTCTTGCGCTAATCGGTGCCCCCTTGTAGACCATTTTTCAACGCTGTGTGTTGTACAAGCCGACTTGTCGCTTCTGAATGGCAGTGCTGAACCAAAGATGGGCAAGAGTGGCAAGAAATACTGGACTATAGTCTTCTCCGTTGAAATACATTTCGGCCTTACAGAATTCAAGGCAAGAATTAAATGGATGGACAATGGTCAAGTCAAATAGTACGCTCGGTCTCCCTTTCAGAATCTTCACTTACTCATATTTCTCGCAGCGGTCCAGCTGTCATCGTCTACAATGAACGTGGTCATCGGATCGAGGACGAAGATTTGGACCTCTATCCAGAAGACGACCAATCTCATATGACAACCCGAAATGAGAAGAACCGAAGCGAAAGGCACTCTCCCATCACCTCCTCGCGTCCTCGAACGCCAGTCGATTCACAAATTATCGCTTCCACAACCGTTGGCGGCTCAAGTAGCCGTCGTACCTCAAACGTAGGGTTGCCTGACTCCGGTCGGATGGAGAGGGCGTCCAGTAAAGGTTACGCGCCTTCAGTCGCACCCTCTGTCTCTGGCAGAGGAGGGTACGCTCCCAGTGAATCTGATAGGAAGAAAGGCAAGGATAGGGAAAGTAGATACGAGGAGAGAGGTGCAGCGACACCTGCCGATAGATCTAAGAGCTCGGCTTTCGGAACTTCACCCAAACCTCCCAGTGTCGCACCAAGCGATATGTATGGGTCAACTTGGGGCGCTCCTCAAGGAGGACCTTCCGCGTCGCCTTCTCTTCGCCCTCCTGCTTCCAGGGGCACATCCTACTATGGTGGTGGCGAACCAGTACCGTCCATTCCTCAAGACTACGCTGCCCCCGACCAGAGTTGGGGCCAGCAACCTCCCGGTTCGTTCATGGACGAACAACGACAAAGCCATATGTGGGAACAGCCTTCTGGTCAACCCAGCCCACAACAGTCTTTCATGGATCCTCAACGATCGCCTTACCATCACGGTCAATCCATGGAACATCCCCCAACTGGCAGTGCGCAACGCTCGCCATTTATTCCCGAACAGCAACCACCCTCAGCCCACCCCGATTTTGGCCATGCACCCCAATTCAATATTGAGCGACCAAGAAGCAGCATTGGAGGCAACTCTATGTTCGGAGACAGGCCAAAGTCAGCGTTTGGCGAACATCCCGGCTCCATCTTCGGCAACGACCCACCTCCTGCCATGTTTGGTGATAGTGGTCCAGCAGCCGAAGCTGGTCTTGTTCCAGAGTCAGGCGGGCCTACAGGCATGTTCGGAGACCCACCAGCTTCCATTTTCGGCGAAACAGTGCCTCCAACCGCTGTTGAACCCCCAGCAGCTGGCGATTCTTGGGGGATTGCGCCAACGGCGAGCCCAACGATCCCCGCTGCTGCCGCTCCTACAAAGAAAGGCAAGAAGAAGAAAAATGAGAAGGAGAAAGAGAAAGAAATCAAGACCTCTCCGATCCCTCCTTCCGTGAAGTCAGCGTTCGGTGAAGAACCTCCTCCCTCTCCGGCCCCAGCTAGTCTTTGGGGCAACAAAGATCCGTCTCCGTTGAACAAGGGCAAGCCGTTGAGTCCTTTAAATCCTGCGTCTCAATTCAACAACGACCAAGGCGCAGAGCCTCCTCAAGATCAATGGGGCTTTGACACCAGCAATGTTGGGGGTAATAATGACGCCAACACTGGAGGTGATACAGCATGGCGCCTCTCTTCGAACGCCAACCAAGACGCTGGAACGACATGGGGTCAGGTTGCGGAGCCTCTTACAGCTCCTGACCCTGAACCTTTTATACAACAGGAAGCGCCTCCGCCGGAAGAACCGATGTTCGGCACAGGCAAGAAGAAAAAGGGCAAGAAAGGTTCAGCAGCGACTACTCCAGCTGCCAAGAGTGCTGAGCCTGCTGGATTTAACTGGGGCAAGACAGCAGACGAACAAAAGCGAGAGGACGAAGAAAGACAGGCGGAAGAAAGGGGGGCTCAAGAGGAGCAAGAACGTGTTGCACGCGAAGCAGAGGCGGCTGAGCGAAAGGCCGAAGAGGATAAAGCAGAGATCGGTCGCCTTGCTGACCAAGATAACAAACGCAAAGAAGAGCAGGCCGCTGCTTTGGTTCAGACACAGCCTGCTACGAGTCTTTTCGGAAATGAGCCTGTAATATCTGGTGGGCTCATTTCTTCTGATTCTCTTAATCCACCTGACAAACCTTGGTTGGGAGCAGACACAGGTGGAGGTGACGACTCTTGGGGTGCTGCGCCCGGCGGTTGGGAAGGGCAAAGCGGAGGTGCAGGTGCAGTCGTGAAAAAGAAGAAAGGCAAGACCAAACCTTCGACCTTTGGACTTTGGGGTGGCAGTGGCGGTGGCGGTGATGAGGCTGGAGAAACTCAAGATGCCGCTGAGCCAACTAGTGGTCGTACATCAGGCCTTTTTGGGATAACCAGTAACCTTCCAAGCTTCGGCTTTAACTTTGGTGGCTCAGCTAACAACACACCGAAGAATGAGGCAGAGCCGTTCTCCCCAGTCGAGTTGAACCATATAGAAAACCCGGCGCCGGATGTTGGGCCTCCTGAGCAGGCAGCGCTTGTAGAAGAGCCTATGAAGACTGAGAGCGGTGAGGGCGAGGAACCCCCTTTGGAGGCCGCACCTGCACAAACGCCAGCTACAGAAGAGGCAGACGCCTTCGATGAACCTTGGGGCGCTTCTACGAAAGGCAAGAAGAAGAAGAAGAACGAAACACCTATAACGCCTGTTGGCGAACCCACTGCTGGAGGCGAGGCAGCAACTGATGACTGGGGGCCGACAACGGTAATCAAGAAGAAGAAGAAGAAAGCAGCGAAATAAACGTGCTCTTTCGTTTCCGCTTACATTACATCTTGGAACGCTTTTCAACCTCTCCCAAACCTCCAGTCATGCCATCTTTCTTACCTCCAAGTTCCTCCAATGCTTTCATTATGCTAAATCTCACATGCTTTCGACTACAATACGAACTCTCATGCTTTATGGTTTTACGCTTTCACAATTTCATAATTCTTGTTCTACTGTGGGTAAAGGCCTTGTCCGTTGTATTTTCCACTGCCAAATAAGAGGCTAAGTTCAAGCCCGTCAAGAGTGATGCTTCTCCCTCCCTATTGCTCTATCCCCACCCAACTTATGTCTGGAGATCGACGACAAAATGAATAGCTACTGAATGCTGGTAAGTAATTACAGTGATAAAGGAGACAAACGCAATTCTAATCCCAAGTCCGTACACATGTGAGAGAGAGAGTAGACAATACAAGACGAAATTGACACAAAATATTACGAATAAACAGCCAGATTACCAGGAAAGGGAAACGTGTAGGAGGTCGGATGGCAGGTCAGAGGGAAAATCGATGAGGGTAGTCTGCTTAAAACTCAATAAAGCTACAGCAAGTCGAAACGTTTGATATCGTCGTTGGCATTCAAGACATATAATCCATATTCATGCAGTTCTCCGAGGAATTCGTGGAGGAGTTGGTTAGCATCGCACCTCGTGAGGCCTGCGGTTTTCTTCTCATAAGCAATTGCAGCCTCTTCAAAGATGGCGGTAATGGTGATGGAAGAAGTTAGGTCGGTCAACGAGGTCGCCAGAGGTATTTCGAGGTGACGGACGGTGGAAGGGGCTCCGAGAGTTATCTCTTCGATATGAGCGGGCTGTCTTCCGATGCGTGGCACAAATGTTATCCACTTGTCATCGGCCTTGTACACCGCGATAGTGCGTGTGTTCATAGAGGTGATGCTAGTGGGGTGGCTTTGGGAGGTCGTGATGAAGATCTTGGTAGGTGTTGGGTCGCCTTGGGTTCGTAGAACGGGTGGACTGTCGTAAGTGGCTATCGGGAGGGAGAGGAAGGGTTAGAAGATTCGCTGCAACCACTGCAGAGTGGCATATCGAGCGTACCACCAGGCCTTTGAATGAATGTCTTGACAAAAGTAGAGAGGACGACGCGACTGGGCGTGAAACGAATGGGATTGAAGATCATTACATTGGAAGGATTCATTGGGAGATGGTGGTGGTACTATGATGAGAAAAGGAGAAGGAGCCTTGCAAACTTTATAGAGAGTAGAGAACTTGCGCATTGTTTCACTGCACAGATGAATCGGGTGCAAATTGGCTGAATCGTTGAGATGTCGGTAGCTATGTTGCGAGCCGGTCATTCAAATCTTGGGTTGAAATGGCATGAGATATCGTATCCAGAGGGACGTAAATGAATAGACATCCGTTGTTGAGGGAGTCCCAAAAATGAAGAGTGAAAAAGGCACCCTCCGATGACCATCCTCGATCCGCCAGATAACAGTTGTAACCAAGCTCTCCACTATCAAGAGAGATTTTCTAATGCAACTTGAGATTCATCGCAAGATCGATACACGTGTAAAGCCTTCGAGCAGCGTCTTCGAACCACAGTTGGCTCCCTTCGAGCGAGATTGCAGCAGACCAGACAAGATAAATGAGCCCAAATCGCTGAATCCCACAGGATTCCAAAAGAAGAAGAGACTATCAATGCTCAAGGCCAAATGCATGCAGTGCAGTGCTTGTCGGTGTTCTAAAGGAGTAAAGTGGTACAACCTAAATTACGCTCAAAGAAAGTGTGGTTTGGGTGAGCACACAGTCGTCAAACCGGGTGCTCTTGTTGTTCCAAAAGCGGTAGATATTCCCAAGATGGCTTCAAAATCGTACCAAGCTAACTTGAATGATTTTGGGGGTAGTGATAGCTGGATGAATGCCGAGATGACGGAGAATGTTTAGACACAAGTTGGCGGTAAGTTGCAATACATGACCAAGGTCTTGCAAGCTTGACGGAGACAGTCAGCCACGGTAGGTCATTCTAAAGAATACATATTATAACTCAAAGAGTTATTGTCCAAGAGGTTTGAAGATTCAAGTCAAGTTTATCTCTATCAGCCAAAACATCGATAAGTGGAAGGGTTTGAAGGAGTGTCCAAGCCGTGACCACGACTGATTGCATCATAACTGTGTGACGTCAGTGTCACCTTTGATTAGATTGTCGCCATAAGAAATCTGAAAGACCCAAACCTATTGATTGTGCTTTGAATGTGTGTGAGCAGTTATAACAAGCATGCAAAATAAAAAATATAGACACAAAGAATGGAAACTTCATCATATTAAAATTGATGAGATAGCGAAATTTTGAAAGAGTGAACAAATAGGGATATTTTAGCAAACAATCCAAGCATCCTACATGAAATCATCGGCTTCCTTTCCGAAGTCATCTAATGCTTCATCATAAACTCCCGTATCCAGTCTATAATCGATTATTAGAGTTGCTGAACTGTATTCACGATAGAAACGTACTTCGAGGAAACTTTTGCTGATCCAAGAACAGGCTTAGTCGCTGCTTTGGGCTTCTTCTTCCCGCTAGCCTTGTCGCGTTGCTCTCTCTGCTTTTCATTGGCTAGCGTAGTAAGTCCAGAAGCGGCTTTCCTGACTTCAACGTCTTTGAGAGGAGCAGCAAGAGCTCGTACATGATGCTCAACGAAGGCATGGTAGAGAGGCTTCGATTCATGTTTCTTGATGAGAAACTCAATGATTTGATCAGAGAATGTGACAAAGTCTTCCTTGGTTCGCGGTTGGAAGGAAATTAGTCTATCGAGCTCGGATGACGAAGTCCCTGACGTAATATAATTAGTTATCGTGATCAAGACGCAGACAGACGAAATGCATACCACCGAGAGCACCAGCACCAAGGAGGTCGGCGGCATTCGTCATATCAGCTCTTAGCTCTCTTTCCCGGTCTCTCCGGGCCTTTTCCCTCGGTTCGAGAACAGCATCCGAGTCGTATTCGTCGTCGTCTCCATTTGCCTGCGCAGTTTTCGCAGCAGCCTCTTTTTCCGCCAGTTTCTGCTTCAAAGTACCCTTCTTCTTCGGAGCGGCGACGACAGGTTTCTCGTCTTCAGACTCTTCATCTGACGATTCTTCCCAGTCGCTCTATAGAAAAAAAAAGGAATGTTATGAGGTCCCGAGTCAATGAGTTAAAGCTGGATACTCACAGCAGGTGCCTCCTCCTCCTCTTCATCTTTCCACTTATTGACGACAGGAGCTTTCTTGACCGGTGGCGCTGCCTTTACAACAGGAGCAGAAGGTTTACCCTTCACCTGCTTTTCTTCCTCTGAAGAAGATTCTTCTGTTGTTTCCGGAAGTCAAAGTGGTTGAGAAGAACCGAGAAACTACAAAAGACACCAGAATTCGTACCCCAATCGTCAGACATGTGCAATTAATCTACGCTCTTGGATAACGCGTAGGATAGTGTATGAATTAGAATTTGGAAGTGAAAGTAGTGAGAAAAGAACTTTGTTCGTTGTTATCAGTTTGCTAGATTTTGACGGGTTCAGGGTTTCGTCAACGCTGTTCGGCAATCTCCAGCCAATGGCAGTCTCACGGACCTGCGTCTCCGGCCCATCTCACAAGCGCTCGCAGGTCTCTTTCACTCATGTCGTCCTCGACGAGGTAGGTCTCGAATGTCGCCTTTGACACTAGATCTCCCAGAATTAACGCTCTTGAAATTTTAGGTTATTGAAGTATGCGGTGCCACTTGTCTCCACTCTCGGCTTCACGCGTGAAGCGCTTGCGCGTTCTGTATTGAGTCTTCCTTCCAGTGAGACGGCAAAGGGGCATTCTGAGCCACTATCAGACTCAGCAGTCACAGCATTATTTGGCCCGGAAGATGAAGCTAGGAGATTGCTGGTCAACGCATGGCTACAAGAAGGTCTGGAACATATGCGACGTACAGCGAGGAGTGCAACGGACCTCACGGTCACTGGGATAAATTCAAGCGAAAAATCAGTAACATCTACTTCAAGAGATCTCCTCGTTGCGCGTCTACAATATAATGAACCGATTCTGTCACAACTTCCTCAGGTATAGCCTCGTCTGTGTCTACAAGTGTACAGTCTTACGCAGAAGCTTTAGGCGTTTGCCCTGCTGGGTGCTCATGGAATGCATATTTACGACCCTCTACCTGCACTAAAGCATGTCGCTCAGATTGCAGACCATGCGTACCTGCTTACCCAGGATCAATCACTCCAGGTACGTCGAAACATTTACAAATGCACCTACTCTGACAATCAAATAGCTGGAGTGGTACGCTCGAAGAGGGTCTCTCGCGGCAGCATACGCTGCAGCAGGTAAGTTCTAATATAACGTATAATGCTTTACTTGAAAGTTGCTAATTTTGTAACGCAGAACTCCATCAAATAGCCTCCCCGCACTCGGCTGTTGCTTTCCTGGACAGTCTCCTTGGTTCTACTGCATACCTCAAATCAACTCTGAACGAAATTGGTCAATACTCAAATTACGTCTTCAAAAGTTGGAAAGGCATCATCAAGAGTTCTGGTATCCTTTAGACGCATATTCTACACAGCCCATTTGTCGACCTCATACAAACTACCATCCCCCTTCCAAATGAAGAATATTTCACTTGATGGCCGTCCGATGTTCAACACGATGACCTACGATGCTAGAGGAACGGACAAACCCAATGTCGAAACTTCCTGCGCTTCGTCCGAGATCCCCGAAACTCTCACCGATGTTGTCATTCTTGAACCCCTAATGACGGGACTCCAACTCACGCTTATTCCTTAACCACCATGTCCTCTAACCCAACCCCTCAAGACACTCCCAAAACCCACGCAGCTCCCAATGTCTTCTGCTCACACTCCGTCACGCTTTCTGTACCCATCAAAGACGTTTACAAGACCCTAGGAACGACTGCAGGGCACGAACGTGTGTGTCGGCTTTCCAAGTTATGTTCCAAGTTCGAACTGCACCAGCAAGATATCGTCGCTGTTCCTCCGGATACCAAAAGGATGGCTGATGGTGTCAGGATACGTGAACTGGAGCCCGAGCAAGCAGGAGTCGAGAGTGGCAACAGGCAAGAGATCACTCGGCATCATTTTTTGATGGAGGAGACACTACCTTTTCTATTCGGAGCTTACAAGAAAGTCGTCACACTCAAAGGCACTCTTTCCTGGAATGATGCTGAAGCAAAACGACTCAATGACAAAGGACAGGAATTCGACGTGGCAGCTGCGTCGAAAGATGGGCGGTTTGAAGCGCTCTACGAGACAGTTTCAGGTGAAGGGATAGTGGTATGGAAGCATCGACGATTTGAAGTTGTTGAAGGAGAACCAGGGAAGACGAAGGTCTCGGAGAGGTTGGAAATCGCGGCACCCTCATGGATGAAACCCATTGTGCAATGGCAAGCAGACAAAGGCCATAAGTTCGTACTGTCTATCTTCTTCAATGATATTCATCCACTGACGCGCCCATCATTGTAGGGCTCACATGGATCAATATCACACTCTATTCTGATTCGCTTGTCACTCTCCTATTCCCCTCTCTTGACTTTACACAGAATTCAAAAGCTGCCATAAATACCCTTAATTTACCTAAAAACTTGACGAATCGTGAACCCGTACTCATGGCCTCGCATTATGGGATTTAATGTTTGTTCCAATTATGAACAAGTTGTGAGGTTCCTTTTCAACAACTCATTCCCAGCCAGCACGAAATAATAATCTCCTACGAAAAGAAAAAGAAAAAAAGTATGAGCGATCTTATAAGCAATGCCACCTCAGGTCAATAAACTCACCATAAACCAGTCCTGTATTGAAATTGTTCGAGGGCTTATTTGATGTGCCGTTCGAGAGGAGGCTCTGCCATGATGTCTTCCATGCAAACGGTACATTGTTCCCAAGAAGTTGTAATGCGGCATTCGTCCATTTATCCTTTGCTCCAGCGGCTGGGTCGTATTGAGCTAACATCAAGAACGCGTTCACAGCCAACATGGCAGCAGATGTGTCGGCTGGACGTGGTGTTGGCGTTAGAGGCGCATTAAAATCCCTAGAATGGATCGGATGATCAACCCAAAGTTGCTGGGTTGTAGATCTTGCCCTGACTCACCAAGGAATGACACCATCGGATGGGGTGTTATTAATGAAGTAAGTTGCCATCTTCCTTGCTGTGTCCAGATATGATGCCTTTTGTGTATGGCGATACACTAAAATAATTGAATGAGAGTCGCTCTTTGGCGAAGAGACCCACGATAAACTAACTGTTTGCAAAACCGTACACGCCCCAAGCCTGCCCGCGGGTCCATGTACTGCTGTCAGAGTAACCTTGAGCGGTTCTTTTCTTGAATGCAACGCCCGTAGTTGAATTGTACTCGACAACGTGCCAAGAAGATCCTTAGAAGAGTAGTCAGCGAAGAGAGAGGGCCAAATGCATTAATGAGGCCTAAAGTGGCCTAGTTCTTTCGAATATGCAACTGAGTGCAGAGAAAACGAAGTACTAAGACGAATAACGTTCACATACCGTCAGAGCGTATATGATTGGCTTGTGTTGTATCAGCATGGCGGATGGCAATATTTTCTAATGTCTTGTTCCTCGTTAACGCTGCCGATACAAAGAGAACTTCAAGGTTCATCATATTGTCAATGATGACCTATATCGTGTTGAATTTGTAGGTTGATTAGGACGGAGAAAGAAGGCGTACTTGGAAGTCAGTTGGATCTGAGGTGTCCCAGCTGCGTGTGCAACCGACAACCGAGTTGAATCGCGCCGCAAGCAAACCTGCGAAACGGTTCACAGCATTGATAGCAGTTTGATTGTTCGGATTTCTAGATGGTAGTCATCTCAATCAATAAGCTCTTTGAATAGAGGTTGGCTTTAAATAGGCTTACATAGTCAATTCTTCAATAAACGGAAAACTGATAAACCCGACGTCATGGCCAATGCCATTTTTATCAGTCAACGACAACAAAGCGTTGCTAGCAGACCTCGACAGAGCAAGCCAATCGGTAGTACCCAACTCATTTGTAGGATCGCCACAGAGTGCTTTCCTCGTATTCATGAGGTAACCAGTGCCAGGGAAAAAGCCGGAGGTCCACCAATTCGGATCAACCAAACCCCAAGCACCTTTGGTCGAGTCGGTGGTATGCGGGAATTGGAGAGGGTTGGGTAGTAGCTTGAAAGTGTTATGGACCTTCTGGGCCACTAGAGGAGAGAACAGCTGCGCTGGAGCAGCTGCCAAAACATGAGAGACGAGGATGGAAATTTTCAGAGCAATAATCTGCAGCTTCATTTCGTAAGATTGTCGAGGTAGAAACAGTAGAGAAGGCTTAAGAAAATACATACCTGCGAGCATACTCTGATTAAATAGTCAGTCAGTCAGTCAGATAATGCGCGTCCTTGGAAGTATCTTGGACTCCGCATGGTGCCACGTTCCACGACGGTCAGAAGGGTCGAGCATGCTAAATCTGGACAGAAGTCATGAAGGGAAGAGGCGAAGTACTACCCGACGGATTCAAGGCGGCGCGAGAGAATGGTCAAAGAAGACGATGCCCTATTGCTTTCGGAAGAATGAGAGAAGGCAATCTTTCTGATGGCGGTCATGAGAGTTGCTGTAGTGACCCATACTCGTCTCCTCGAGCTCGAAGGGCGACGACTTTGACCGAAAAGCCATAAATACGTGTAGTATGTGGTGGCGTGCTTGAAGCGTAGCATGAATCCATAGTTGGTAGCATACGCTTCTGAGCGGCATATCCGTCACAAGATCCGGAAAATCTGTGAGGATTGTAGAACAAAGAGACAATATTTGAAGATGACAAGCTGGCTTTCCCATTGTATCGAGGTTCTTGGCCACTCATAAGGATGTTACAGCAGCCGTGACAGAAAGGACCATACTGTGAGCTGCTGGCAGGATTGTGAACACATGCATTTCGGATTCTCGACAGGTGCGAAGGAGACTCTTGAAACGAAGTAAGTTTGCTTTTTGACATTGAGTGTTCGAACAGGGTACGCCGAAGTGCCGTTTGCTACTTGGAAGATACTACACGCATTGGATGTGTTTGGGTTGTAGTCTGGGTAGTTAATCTTGGTGTGACCAAGGGTGGTATCACACTGATGCATAGCTTCTCAACATTGGAATACAAAGTTTGAAGTTTAGCTAGGAAAACGCAGATGACAGATCAAACTCGGTGAGATCAGTTTTCCCGTACATCGGACTGCATAAATACTCACCTTGCCGTCTCTCCAGTCAACCATCGGCATCTATAAACTGATAGTTCAGCGTTCTGGATGCTGAGAGGCGAGGGAAGCGGTTGGGTAAATCTTTCAGCGTATCCGATGCCTCATCTCGATCTGGATAATGCCCAATGAGACGAGTTTCCACAGCGACTCGCTTCAGTGATGGCCAGACAACTGACGAGGAGAGCATGATGTCAACCTGCCCACAGGCTCCAGCGAATCGTGATGCTCGCGAAGCTGTGCCCGTGCTGAGGGTGATTGTAATATCTTGAATAGCATTTGTATGACTAGCAGGAGTTGATATTGAGAGTAGAAGTGCGGCGATGTTGTCCATGGCGACCTCATGGTTGGTGTTGTAGGATAAGACAAATTTTAGAAACTTGAGAGAACTGATATTGAGGCGGAGAGCCTCTCCTAGCCGTGAAAAGTCTCTTTGAGTTGGATTGATGAAAGAAACTGCAGACCTAGCTTCAGGGAAAAGTAGATAGATCATATAAGAGAATAAACTCACAGCTCCAATGGAGTGTAAACTCTTCCAAACTTTGGACATGTGCTGATATTATTCGGGCAACCCCCAACGCTCGCATCGTTGCTTGTAAGCTCTTGAGCGGAGGGCGTGTCACGATTGGGGTAACCGGGGCTGCTGGAATTAAGACACTGGAAGACACATGGTCTAGCGTCAGATGTGAGAGCTGTGGGGGTAGAGAAATCATTGAAGGAGGTTCTTCGTCGGGGAAGATTACAGCGGCACGAAGTTTCAACTGCACTTTGGTTAATCGAGCACAGTGATTCAAATGGTCCATCTTAAAATCTTCGATCCCTCGTAGTTCAAGTGAGGAGAGATTGGGCGAAGAAATAAAGGCCTGTATGAGAGGACCAAGTTCCGGAGAGTCCAACATTTCGCCCCACTTCAGTCCGTATGTCGTGATACCAAGGTGTTCAATCGAGGCGATCTGGGCCAGCATTTTTGTAATTTTCTCGTCGCCTGGTCGAAAGCAAAGCTCATTGATATTGAGCTGAACTCTACGCACAATGTCCGCAATTTCTGGTGATTTCATAAGAAGTTTTACGAAGCGCTGGATACGCCGAACGTCAACTTGTGATTTCCAAGGCAAGTTGAAGGCGACTTGCGCGAAAATGTGCTGACGGCACAAGGCCAAGATACCACTGCAGGTTTGAGCATATGCATTCAGACTAGCGTTTTCTGAAGCGAGGGTGTCAATGATCAGGCCATGAATTTCCAAGGGCAGAACTATGTTAGGAGCTACATCAGGAGCGGTCGTATTGTTCCCTGGATGGTGTCAACGACCTACACTGGTACAGAGATACGTAAAGCTTACCCAGCAGCGCTCTAATGGCGTTCAACATTCAAAAAAATCCTCTGGATCGTCGTAGTGGATGAAAAGAAGTTTGTATAGGGTCCATATCCGCATTAGCCACAAGACTCGGAGATAGCGAACATCGCTGACAAACATTTTGTCCATCTGTCAAACTGGACATGTCTCGTGGATCACTTCATCCATTATTACTCGCATAGTGGGCAAAATGAAGTGACAGACGCATACACAAATGTGGATTATTGGGGTATAAAAAATGGAAGTATGGAGTGTGCAATCAGGAAACACAAGAAAAGTAGTAAAACAATCATGTTAGCCAAGATTCAAAAGACAAACAATCGATCACCATCGCATCCGCCCTCGAATAACCGTTGAAAGTCTCCACTTTTGGAAGCTTCGACAACAAAACACCCCGAATGCCTTCCCAACAAGGATATTCGCGGATGTAGAATCTCAAGTGACAAAGTGTCCAGGAGTCAAGAGAAGGAGAACAGTTCGACATAGATTGCACAAAATTTCGAGACTTTTGCTGTGAGGCAAATGTGTTAGCATTCGAAAATGGAAACTGAATGATGGGAAATAACTCACAGCAAGAGATAGGCCGTCTTCATCTGATGTGCTACAGAGGCTGGGAGTGCCAAGGTCCAGTTTGCAAAGGCTGACCAGGTTCTTAGCCAATACGTCAAGGATACCGCCTTCCAGGGAGTCTATCTGCACCTTGAGACTTAGCAAGCTCGATCCGCTGCCTCCAAGAGCTACAGCGACTTCTTGAAGCTCTGATGAACAAAGGACACGAGTGCTTATCGTGAGGTGCTCAAGATGTGAGTGATACTGAGAAAAATAATCCGTGAAACTTGCATCCGTTGGAATCTCGGCCCTGTGGGGATGCTTGGCCAGTAGAAATAAATGAAGGCGAGTTAAAGTGGGGAAATGAAGTTTGAAAAGAGGGTATTTAAATAGAGCTGGAAAGCTCAAGTGTTTACGAGGGCCATAAAACTGAAGCTCAAGCGTCTTGAGCTGTTCAACATGGGTCTGCAAGAACGGTTCATGTTTCAGGCCTGTTGGAGATAGGGATGTGGCAAAAGAATCGAAGTTGAGTTTCAGAGAAACCTCTTTTAGATTTTCGAGGTGTTTGAGATGTGATAGAATTGAAGGAATGTAACATATATAACGGGAGTCGGTATTGATGAGAGCTATCCGCTGGAGAGTTGCAGATTGACGGCTGATCATCTGGGCAATCTGCTTAGTCGAGGATTCGGTGGGAGCTCCACCGCTTTCGGCCCAGAGCAAGAGTGAGAGCGACTGGAGTTTCATAAGGGGAAGAATTGGAACTAGAGTATCCTCCAACCGCCCCAGGGGAACATTGATATCAAGCTTCTCAACACGGATGGTATGACTGTGAACCGCGTCTAAAAGCACCCCAGTGTTACGAGAGAGTCTTGAAGCGTGCGGTTGTGGAGATTCCACCACCAAAGTCTTGAGATTGGTCATCTGAAAAATTTTGGTGAGCAAACCTCGCAAGGCAAGGTCGTGGCGCCTGCTAGTCGTGTTGATGAGTTGCTCAAACGTCTGGCGCAGCATCTCGGCCAGCGTTCGCTTTTCTGTTGGGTACGGCAAAAAGCTTTGGCCCAATGTTTTGAAGAATTGGGGGCGAATAATTAACTTTGACACATAACGTGCTGCGAGTTCCCTTAACGAGTGCGTTAACAATCCAGTCATGAACTTGGAAATTCAAAGCTCACGTCATAGCGTCTAAAGTATGCACAGTACTGGGCGTTGTCATACTGCAGAGTATCACTTCTGTGTAGACGGCCTTCATCCATAAGTCCAAGAAAAAGGGGCAGAGACCGTAAGCTTTCGCGAGATCCTGCTTCTGCAGAAACTGGCTGATATACATCCATATTTCATTGGGAAGTATCGGCAAGGTGTCTATGTGTTGTTCAATATTCAACCGAAGAGCCATAAAAGAGTGTGTATGGAGGGATTAATGACTTTACTCGATAAGCAGTGGTGGTTGGAGGAAACGAGACGGGCCGGTCAAAAAGACACCGCACACCTTTGTCACTGACGCCCATCATATCACCTCCGGGCTTTAACAATAAGTCGCCTTGACATCGTAATAACTAAAGGGTAGACTTTGCTATACACATATTTATCTTTATGGCCACCGCTGCTAAGGCATCGATACCTCGACCCCCTCCATCTCCTCTGAGGACTTCTTCTGGGGCGAGCCTCCCTGCTATGGCAGCAGCTGTCGCTGGTTCATCTTCAAACCCAGCATCAATACAACGTGCTATATCGACAGACTCCACAACATCGTCTTCTGGCGCACCTTCACGACGAGCTTCTGCCACAGGCAGTGCATTGAATGTCCCAGTGCCGGGAGCTACTAGTATAACACCACCAACAGGTATACAGAAGTCCCGAGCAAAGGACCTTTTACGAAAACACTATGGTTTGGGTGTTGGCCCGCCTCCACCCCGACCTGTTGGAAGCAATTCTCAAGACCCAATGGATCTGAGTGAGCCTCGCGTTTATCCATCCATCAACTTGGCCGAGTCACTGACCAAATCTCCGAAGACTCGTCAGCTTTCGATGCAAAAACCTACTATGAACAACTGATCACAACTTCATCATTACCTTCTCTTCTGAAGAGAGAGAATGAGCTGCTATCCGGTGGGCTGCTGTTCTCATTGCACTTGTGGGCCTATTGCTGATGTTACTTAACCAACAGAAATCCGTGAATTGGATGGTGAAAGACAATCCTTGGTATACAACCACCACCATGAACTGATTGCCGCTAGTGATACCATTTCTGCTGTAAGCTTCTCTCGCCGACTTTCAGTTGACCCGAGTTCTCATTTTATTTCAGATGAAGACAAGAGCTGAGAGTTTGGACGGTGACCTCGATCTTCTCAGATCCGCCTTTTCAGAGATATCACGCCTGACAGCAGAGGTTTCCATGGAACATGTCTCAAAACCAAAACGTAGCCAACCTTCAGGACATCGATCAAGTTCAAGGTCTAAATGAAGAGCGCCTCCATATTTCTTATCTTGGAGTCGGTTTCGCCAACAGAAGATTCGAAGCAGCTTGATAACTGAAGATAAGTCGAGAAGGCTATCCACTCCGAGCTACATCCCCTTCGATGATCGCCGTGCGTGATGTGAGCGAAAGCTCGTGCCAATATACATATTTCAACAACCTCAACCTAATAATACAAGTAATTAACAATCCCGAACGAAAGTGTGATAAATGGATATAGGATGTCCTCTAGAATAATGAAAGGAAGTGGTGTATCTAAGGTCAAGAAAGGAGTACATTCAGACCTGGCGCGCCAGGTTGTAACGCTGTATCTGTGTCATAACCAGGAGGAGCGTTCATTCTAGGTCTTGGACCCGCAGCGTAGGCCGTGACAATCTCCACGGGTTGTTCGGCCAATTGGTCTGAGGAAAGACCCTCGAAACCCGCGGCATCGAATGGAAAGAGAACAACCGAGTACTGCGAACGAGGCCGTCAGCACACTAGAAGCAACATTTTTAAGAAAAATGCGGACTCACCTCAACTCGGAATTGTGCCATGGCGCTAGACGGTTTCATGTCTTGCCGTAAATGGAGTTCTCCTTGAAGGACTCTGCTACCTCTTCCTGCATCAACAGCTGCATTATGTCTGTCATGGCGCCACACCGCCAGTTGAGAATGGTCAATGGCGTCTCTCCACGCCAATGGGTCTACCATTTTTTCGGGGTTGGCGTGGAACTTGACCCGACGCCGTAAGCGACAGACGACCGCATTCGGAGAGGAAAGAAGTGCGAGCGCTTGATCGTCGTCGCATGATATTCGCAAACAAAGGGGGATGATAGTACTTCGGGTGTATGATAACTAGATCAGAAATCGGTTAGAGTCAAACCTTGTAAGGTAAAACGCGCGTTAAACTCACCGGGTTAGCCAGAAAAAACTAGACCAATTGGGATAGTTAGTGAGACGTCCATGACATGGAAGCTGCAGCAGACTAGACTTACTGAACACCGGATATTAACCGTTCGATTGTTGAATAATGTTCCAGATACTTTGACGGGCTCCACAGCATGCCATCCATCAGGATCAATGGCAGGTGGTAACAATGGGGTATGATCTTGATACGCTGATGCCCTCAGAGGAGGAAACGGTGGAGGGTACGTCACAGGAATATACCCAAAGGGTGTGGCCACCCTGAAGAGACAAAATATGAGTACAACGCATCAAGACACAAGAGATAGTGGCGCACCTATGGTCAGACAAAAATATCGAAGTCCGCCCAAATTTCACCAGCACCTCGTAGATAACACTAGCTCTCGTATGTCGCTCATTAAAGGATTGAGGAGGGTGGAAGAGCTGAGGTTTGCCACCCGGCGTAGCGGGTAGAAGGACCTCTTTTGGAAGGTCTATTGAAAAGTCCCAAAAGTATTCACCTGCTGGAATCTTGCCGGCAAATTTTGCTGACGTTTTAGAAGTAGATCTTGACGATGATGGCGACAGATCTCCTTGGGTTTTTGGAGATACTGTGAGATGCTGGCCGAATGAGGCTTTCCGTCCGGTGCATTCGGGAGAGTAACGAGACGCGGCCAGTCGTGGATCCCCCATAGACTGAGACCAAAGAGTTTCCGAGATATTGATAAAGCATAGTTGCTCTCCTTGATTGAGGCCAGTGATGACTTGTCCGGTAATCTATTAAGAAACAAGCTATTAGTAGCTGCACTTGCAATGATGGGCGCTTAGATCAAGGAGCATTTGGAGCCTTTCGGAATTTCGGACGGCTGGTACCACATGTTCAGCGGGAGAAGAGCTTCGCGTTGAACGAAAACAGTGCGCTTCCGTGCCGCACGGTCAGACAGAAGCCAATGATTCAGGTGGAAACCTCATCATACCGCATCTTAGTGTGCAGGTAAGATGAACCACAAACCCACGATAGACGAAACCTTGACATAGATATGCAGAGTTCGCGTGGATGGTGGATACAGAGCCCGTGACAGAAGACAGAACCAGTTGAGCATACTCACATGGACGGAAATGGTTTGAATACTCTTGGGTTTGTCTAATGCCAATCGGGCAAAACCTTTGACAGGCTGGCCTTCCACGATGACTGGCATGGTTTTGGCGAGAGGACTATCGGCCATGATAGTCATACCTGCAAAGGTTTTGCCTTTGCGCTTGAGGTCAAAGTTGAACTCTTTGGAGCGAGATTTTCGTGGCCCGGTTGTTCGACGCGAGCGCATCGAAAGGCGTGAAGGCGGACGAGGAGCCCGGAGAGATGGGGTATATGCGGGGAGACTTGGAGGATCATGCGACCCTGTCGCCGCGTATGATGGTGGCATAGGAGGTAAAGGTGGTCGGATGGCTGCAGTCATCGTCGTGAAGGAAAGGCAAAAAAGGAGGGACAGAAAAAATCTTGCGAGACTTCAGTGGGTTTTGAGAGGTTTGGCGAGGTGGTTGATCGTAAAGAGGTGGCTAATCAATTTCATGAGTTAGCGTGAAATTCATGAACATATAATTTTGATGGACGACGACGGCACTCACAGGCGGTGGAGCACGCTGCTCGAAGCGAACAAGCTCCAAACTGTAAATCGCTTCTGGACTTGGGAAGCGATGAAAATTCTGCAAAATTGAAAAGATTTAATTCTTCCGTGTCATATAGGAGAAAGGGAGGACGGAACATGCACAGATGAGTCTTATATATGGCTGGATGAACAACAGAACTGCTTCTAATCTATTTCACTGCTCTTATCCGCTTCGGACATTATATCGGAAACCAGTGGCTCAAATAGGCGTCTTTGCCACTTGCTAACGCCAACAAGGTTCAGAACCAGAAGACCAATGGATGTAGTATGTTTCGACATACTGTTGCACAAGGTGGTTTTCTTCCGGATCCGAATCTCGGTACGACACCCCGTTAAGACAGTTGTTAAATGACTGATTGACCCATGTGTAAGCTAGGCCTCAGGGTAACCAAGGATTAAGAAGTAGCTAAACCGTGTTTAGATTCGGGCAAGAAGCTGTAACATAATTCAATTCAGAATCGTGGCCGCCGAGGCTTCGAAGGTTGCGTCAACAGGCTGATGGTCATGATCAAGAAGTCAGCGTTGCGCCGCTTAACGTTCAGCGCTCAGGTTGAACCTTGAACATTTCACGATATGCTCAATCATCCAACGTGGTGAGCGAAAGAATAAATGAAACATGTTTTTGTTTGGATCTATGTATAGTTTTCCGAAAATCATTAGTTGCGAGCTCAAAGTCCGCCTGTATGGAACACAGATGAAGGTGGCTATAAGAGAGAAAGAGAGGTATATACTTTGCTGACAGAAGCGAATGATACACGTTTAGGAGGTTGTACGCTATTAGTCAAACATGAACGTGATAAACCGGTGCATTTACTAGAGAACAGTGTCCAATCTGGGTTAGCCTTGCTTTAGACACGCGAAGGTGGGAAGTACTGACGAGGAAGTAGTCCGGTACACGTCTGGAGACTAGTGGTTCCCCGGCCCGCGGGGCAGGATCGAATTGTAAGCTAGATGAAGGCGTCAATCAAGAATACGAAAAAGGTGCTCAATTTACTGACAAGCTGTACGATAACTTTTCGTCTATTTCCATTATCGCGGCCTGATTACCACATCGATAACAATAGTTAGGTGCGCTAAAGATCGTGACGACATTCCGGTCTTGGCCCCAACTGTATCCTGAGCGATTGCGTTGACATGTTAGTTTTCCGAGGTAAACGGCGCAAATGTCGGAATCGCGTGCGTACCTTCCATAACCAGCTGATGCGCTCTTGCAACCAGTGTGAGCCCGTTATTGTGGTTGAACGCTTCTGAGATGTCTTGACCAAAGGTATACCCAGCACCACGAGGGGATATTCCCCAGCCGCAACGATCGTCGGGGTCAGACCATAGGAGATCACACATTGGACCTTCGTGTGGTACCTCTTGCACGCGATCAATCGACCGGACATGATCCAGAGTATCAATGGAGGGTGACAATCCTCCGTGTAGGCAGAATATCTGTGAGGAGTAATTAGCAAGTCGAAAAATAGAACAACTGAGGACAAATATCGAGGGAAGGGTAACAACCCTATCTGCCAGGCGACCAGCTCGATTGTTCACAGCACACAAGAGATGGTAATCAAAAAAGCTAGAGAGAGACATACTTGGTTGTCAATTAAAGCGGTTAAAGGTAGATAATCGAAAAGGTCGGTGAAGAAGCGCCAAACGTTGGCATTTCCGTATTTTCGAAGACATTCGTCATAGAAGCCATAAACCTGCGTGATCTGCCGCGACTCATGATTTCCGCGTAAGATAGTCACCCTATCGCTATATCTTAGCTTCATTGCGACGAGTAGGGTAACTGTCTCGACAGAATAGTAGCCCCGGTCAACGTAGTCACCCATGAACAGGTAGTTGGTGTCGGGTGAGTTGCCTCCAATTCGGAACAGCTCTGAGAGATCATGCTGATGATGGTTCGTATAGGTCGCAAACAAGAAACCGAATAGCCGGAGGTACAATTGGAGAGGGTTGAAATACAAGCGCTTGTCAGAAAGCTGCACAATTGAGCCAGCAAGATGATGAACATACAAATTGACCGTGAATATCTCCACAAACAGTTACTGGACATTTCACTGGTTTAACGTTCCCCTCATCCATAAGAATCTCTCGCGTCTGCCAAGAAACAACATAGGTCAGAACCCGATCTAGGAGAATACGCCCAGAGAACCGCCATGGCAGAAGCGCGGCCGTTGTTGGAAACCCTTATCCACGTACCTTGTCGCAAAGCTTTTTAACGTCAGACTCTGTCAACGGCTTGCATTGACTGAGCTGCTCGATCCATGCATCGATTTCGTGTTCCATAAGAACTATAAATTGGTCAGAGAATGGAGAAAAAAAGCTGATGAAAGGACGGTAAGGTGGTGGAGTGATTGTTAGATACAAATCCAGCCAGGGCACTTCAATCAACGGTGTCACACGGTCACATCTACAGCTGATTACGGTCGTTGGCACTGAATTTCGCGCCGACGCGTCTCTCTGTGATCTTTTTTGTTCGACCATGTCGCAGCTTGCCATCGACCCAAATTCGGCTGTTTACACAACAGATGAGGTGAAATAGACTGCTTTTTCTCTGAAGTTGTTATCTCAACTTAACTTTAGTATGGGCGACCATTTATCATCTTACGAGAGCAAGGTAGGAAAACAAGAGCTCATGGTCTAGAAGCAATAAAAGTACGCAGCCTTGGATTTTAGTAAGTAATTACGCTAAATTTAAGTACAGTCGCACATTCTGGCCGCCAAGACTGTAGCTAATATCGTTCGGACGTCGCTGGGACCTCGAGGTTCGTTTTTTTCAACGACACTTCGAAACTGGAAGATTTTGAGTGCATCACAGGACTGGATAAGATTTTGATTTCGCCAGACGGCGAGATCACAGTAACGAACGACGGTGCAACCATTCTGGGCCAGATGGAAGTTGAGCACCAAATAGCCAAACTTCTCGTCCAACTGTCAAAAAGTCAGGACGACGAAATCGGTGATGGAACAACTGGTGTTGTTGGTAAGATCTGCAATGTAAACTCTTCCCAACACTCTCTGACCGAGACACGTAGTTCTTGCTGGTGCTCTCCTTGAGCAAAGCGAGGCCCTCCTCGATCGAGGGATCCATCCCATCCGGATAGCAGATGGTTTCGACCGTGCTTGCGCCGTTGCAGTGAAGCACCTGGATCAAATATGTGAAACGATCCAATTCTCGAGTGATGACACGGAAAACCTGCTAAAGACTGCTAAAACCAGTCTTGGTAGCAAAATGTCAGTTTTTCTTCTCTAAACTCGCGACTCAAGTCTCACCGTTCACTATACTTAGCGTCTCGAAAGAGCACACGCAATTCGCTCAGATTGCCGTGGACGCAGTGCTACAAGTGGCCGATCTGGAACGACGAGATGTTCCTTTCGACTTGATCAAAGTCGACGGGAAAGTAGGCGGTTCGCTCGCCGAAACAAAACTCATTCGAGGAGTTCTCCTTGACAAAGATATGTCACATCCTCAAATGCCACGGTCGGTCAAGGATGCAAGACTTGTTATTCTGACGTGTCCATTTGAACCTCCCCGACCCAAGACGAAGCATAAGTTGGATATTACCAGTGTGGAAGAGTTTAACAAGCTAAGAGAATACGAGAAAGAAAAGTTTGCGGATATGATCAAGAGAGTCAAAGATACTGGCGCAAATTTAGTCATCTGCCAATGGGGATTTGATGATGAAGCCAACCACTTGTTGATGCAGAATGAACTTCCAGCCGTTCGATGGGTTGGGGGACCTGAGATTGAGGTTAGTTCTCTATGATCCCGCTTTCCTAGATATGGGTATTAACATTTCTTCTTTAGCTGATCGCTATTGCCACGCAAGGCCGTATTGTTCCTCGATTCGAAGATCTGACCAAAGAGAAGCTTGGGAAAGCTGGAATCGTTCGTGAGATCTCATTTGGTACTACACGCGACAAGATGCTCGTCATCGAAGATTGTGCAAACACTCGAGCGGTGACGATCTTCGTACGGGGCAGCAACAAGATGGTCTGGTCTTTCTTGATCGATTTTTTAATACTCTTGACTGACGGATTTCTCTTAGATCGTGGACGAGGGTAAACGAGCCTTGCACGACGCCATCTGCGCCGTCAGGAATTTAGTAGTCGACAACCGCGTCGTATACGGAGGTGGATCGGCAGAAATTAGCAGCTCGATTGCCGTCTCAAATGCTGCTGATGAAGTACGTAGCACTTTTCGTTCAAATTCGCTCTCATTTTTCATCATTTTGTGTTGGTAGATTCCATCGATTGAGCAATACGCTATGCGAGCCTTCGCATCTGCACTTGACGCGATTCCTCTCGCTCTCGCAGAAAACAGTGGTCTGTCTCCGATTGAGACATTGACTGAAGTCCGAAGTCGGCAAGTTACAGAGAAGAATTCAAAACTAGGTATCGACTGTAACGGACGCGGGGAAAATGGTGCGTTTATATACACTCTTCTTGTACGTTAAATGTTGACTCTCGCGATGTAGATATGAAGAAACAGTTTGTGTATGACCCCCTCATCTCAAAACGTCAGCAATATCTATTGGCCACCCAGCTCGTTCGTGCTGTTCTTAAGATCGGTAAGCACTCAGCCATTTTGGTTCCACAAATTGACAACTGCGATTTTAATAGATGATGTGATTACTTCTGGGCAATCGGAGGAGTAGATGTTTACTTAGAATGAGACAAATAAATTGATGTATTATCAACCAGACCAATGGTCGAGATTCATCTCGCAGAGAAATCTTCAAATCTCAATTGATCAAGGCAGCTTTGCCGTTTGGAGCCTGCACCAATCAATATGTGAGCCAGTCTCTTCAGCTCACAATGGTAAATTGGCTCCACAGGACAATTCTGCCGTCTTGAAGCTGCAGTGAACGAAGCATTTTCAGCCGAGCTGCCACAGGTGTCGCCAAAAACATTAAGCTTTCATTTCTGCTAGTGCGTCAAAGTGGAGTCAAAGTAATTCCAGCAAAAAATCCATTGTCCATGTACATGTTACTACTAAAGCTAATACTTTTGTAGTGAAAGCGTAAAATATTGTACAGGTAGTCTGTGTAAACTTGGCATCAAACGGGACATGATCAAGGTGGAGGCACGAAAGAAACCTCTGGGAACTGAGGAGTCGGCCCAGCAACAATTCGTCCCGGACCTTTACCAAACCTCCAATCTGCGAAGTCTTTGACATACGTTCGCTGGATCTGGATCGCACGATCAGGCGCGATGGTTCCAATGAAATCGAGGATGCCTTGCGTTCTTGGGACACCCAGAGCTTGAATGAGGGAAGGGAAGTCCGTAAATCCAAAGTGCTGGATCCCAGAGACTATTGCCTCCCTGTTCCAGCCTGTTTGAGCGGCCCTGAAGGTATCCCAGCTAGTATCGCCAGCGGGGATTCGGACGGAGCCTCCCATGATGAAGAAAGGCTTGACGGCGTCTCCAGCGATACTGTTATTCCAGAAGGCTCCGTCGAAGTTGAAGCCGCCGATAAACCTGTGGGATTCGATCATGGCACCAGCAACGGCGGCTCCACCGAAAGAGTGGCCCGCGACGAGTGCTGCAGTGCGCGCTTGTACTGTAGGGCATATGATCGAGAAGTCACCCGTCAGGCCGTCAACGAAGTAGATATCGTCGAGGCGCTGACGATACCACCTGTCGAGAAGATCGGTGGTAAAGTTGGAAGGGTCACGTAAAATGACGGAGCCATCGGGGAATTGGACGGCGTTAGCGTCGTAGGGATGGTCGATAGATATCGCGACGTAGCCGTAGGATGCAAGATCCTCGAGTAAAGCCGTGTGGATAAGCCGCGATGTCCCACCACCATGGGAGAAGATTACCCGCTTGGAGTTGGGAACAAGAAGAGGTAATGCGTTCTTCTTAGAGTTGGCGACAACCGTTGTGAGGGAACCACTTGTAAGGTTCAGCTGTGCCTCGTATATCGATGCCACCGCGGGAGTAATGTAAGATGTTGGGTTGTTGTTGTGCTCTGGGGTGGGGTAGTAAATTGAGACCATGAGCTTCCGAAAGTTGTTCGGTGCGAAGAGGTCTTTCCGAGAGTAGTCTGTCAGTGGGAGGTTGACCACGCCAGTCTTGAACGGGCCAGTTATCGGCGTCAGGTGTGGTGGGTTCGCGAGGGCGGTCACTGCGCATGACAAGAGGGCGAGATGTAGGACGAACATGTTGCCTTGCTGATGGTGTAGATAGTTGGGCCTTTTTATATGTATTATTGATCGCACTCATAGCCCGGATCTGCAGGGAAGCTGGCATCTGTTTTCGACCGTAATTGCGGACAGTGATGGGTTGATGACAGTTAGCCCTTCTTGATCAACGTTAGAATAGATAAGTTATTAAAGTTCAGTCATAACGTTCAACGGAGAAACAGAGGTACCTTTATCCGTAGAATAATCCAACAATTCAACACCCATACTGAAATGTAGAATTCTTAGAGACTTTACGATGGCTGGCGGCTGGAGAAAATGGACGAAGACCGCAAGGGTTCCTAGCACGATATGCAGGGCTCCAGAGCTCTATAAGAGCCATTAATAACGGCATATGTTCATGTTCTATCATAAGACACACATGATAGATTTCGCGTACCTTGGAATACATTGTAAACCCTTTGAATCGTCGGATTCAAGTCTGCCCTGATGAACCAAGCCATCAGAACGAACCCCAAGTCTAGTCATTTTGACGGATGAACCAAACATCCTTGCTGTGGATGTGGGCGGCATGTGGACGGCTCAGATATGTACTCAGGACTTCAGGTACGGTTTGACCATCATGGAAGGGGTGCGACGAAGTAAGGGCGTGAACTTGAAGCACGCAAGGCGCGCGTAACTGATGCGTACCTGTGGACGCGTGATCATATCTCCATTCAAACACGCCACCCTGAGTTCGCGGGTCGTCCTGCACACCCTTCTGGCTTCAAGTACGTTCTGAAAGATACGATCGCGACTCATTTGTTGGCTAGCAAACGGTAAAATATAGATGATCGCCAATACAACCAGTGATATCAATCTCGACCGGCGGAGTCACTTGCTTACAAGGCGGGCCTCTCAGAGGAGTCTGAAGCTCAAGAGCAACGGCATGCCGGACGCTTTGCTG
Source organism: Crepidotus variabilis (assembly GCA_015657495.1). Classification (NCBI taxonomy): domain Eukaryota; kingdom Fungi; phylum Basidiomycota; class Agaricomycetes; order Agaricales; family Crepidotaceae; genus Crepidotus; species Crepidotus variabilis. The sequence continues at coordinate 365,026 of MU157827.1, read as the reverse complement.
CATTTGTGGGCTCATGCAGTGCGCAGGGATGTGAAGCTTTGACTCATCCCGAGTTATGACGTCTACTCCGATGTTGAGTGGAAGGTCTTGTCAGAAGGCATGTCCGGTGATCAAAATTCGAGTGTTATATCGAGATTTCGGCTATTGCCAAGCAGCACCGTTGGTGGAAGGAGTTGAGTGATAAGGGTTTGATAAATCACAGCCTTCACAGCGAAACCAATTAAATAACTTGTCTCAATTCCAGAAGAAATTTATTGAAAACTTAGGTCAAGCTAGAGCAGAGTCTAATCTGAAAAATCTGTAAAGAATCGAACACGGCAGAACAACTAAAAGCAAATAAAGGCGGAAATACAAATTAGAAGACAGATATCAAGCTGACATCTTCGCTGTGGTACATTTTAGTTGTCAAGCAATGGAACAGAGGAGCGCCAAAAGGTATCGAATATGTATACGTAGAGATCTGTAGAGTGATGTATCCTGGTCAGGCGGTAGGCACATTCACTGCTGGCTGTTGACTCGGGATCCAGAGCGAGATCACTCACAGGGCGGCCAGTTTGTCAAGATTGAATGCAGGCTCCTGTTCGAGGCAAGACCGAGACTGGGAAGATAAGAATTCTAATTGTTCTCGGTGAGGGCATGCAACCTTCCCAGTGTCGTGCAGAATCCTAGCAGGAAATATGCAAAGAGTGGATGAGCAGTCCTCGTTGAAGCCCAGTCAGGGGGATCGATGATCTTGACCAATTTGTCATTGTGCCGTCAGACTTTACTAACTTCCCATGTCCCGACCTTGTCCAAACGATACCGGTGACTGGACGACCCAAAACGTTCGAATCTGAGGATTATTGAATCGGTGGAGACCAAACAAATACTGAACGCCTGATAGATGGGTGCGACGAAACCCAAGTGCTTGATTGTTGGTTGGTACGGCGCGTACGAGATCAAGACTGCCAAATAGCACTAACCCAAGGGCTTTTCGCAATTCCGGAAAATACGTAAGTTCGAGTAGAGGGCTCAATAGCCATAAAATGGACAAACGTCCATGTTGCGTCGTTAGAAGAAAGTGGCCAAATAATCATCCAATGCATCCTTCAAAGCGCCACGCCTCCAAAAAGAGAGTCTGTAGATTTAAGCAACGACCGGCCAGATCTAGATTCAATGGTCTAGAGAAGATGGTTCTAAAGCCACATGTCAGTTTGCTAGCCGATCGTACAGACAGAGCCACTGGTAGAATGAACTGAACATACAGCAGGTATGCAGCAACCTTTGATAAGGTCGACTACACGCTAATTTTAGCACAACAAAACGACCACTAGGGATTAGCACCTCCGGATGGTCTCCAAAGACGTTGTATAAGGGGACCTCTATTTCCGAGATGACACCTGGATCAAGGGAATAACTTCGTTATGTGGACCTAGCGCAAATGATCTCATAAGTATAGGACCTGTCGTGTATGGCCGACCGACCAAGATATGAGATCGTTTAACATAATCATTGGTAAAAGTCGATCATGCATACGTCAAGGGCGATTTCCGACTTTACCAACAGAAAAATAGGGATGAACAATGGAACTTATGGAAGATCCATAGGCGCTCCATTTTGGCCGGGTTCAAACCTCGAACAAACATGTCACCTTTCAAAGACTTCCACAGTGGATTGCAAGTAGAAGATCCTTTCTATTGTTGGAGTCTTGACCTATCCTGGAGCGTTCAGCAAAGATGCCAGTGTCCATCCCATTGGGCAGACAGTGATTGGTTGATGCCCAAAACATACCGCTCTGGTAAATCCGGCTTACAAAAGTAAAGTGACGCCACTGCTGCCAGATTTCGCAGCATTTATCTTGTCATACGCGAACTCAATGAAAATTTTAAAAGCAGTTATAAATTGACAAGGAATAATGTTTCTGCCACATAGCATACCAAAATGCCACAGGAGATCCAGAACTTTCAGTGCGTAATAAGCTGGCGAAGCAGAGTCAGGGAACTTGTCGTATACCCAGTATTGCATGCATCTCAATTGGTGAGATTCGAAGGACTCTTGAGATCTGAGGAAATCAGGATGACTGGAAGTTGGAAGAGGTCGCCGATCAAAAGCAACCACGGTTTTGCCTGCTGATAGTTCTCACACGCTTTGAAGATCTCGAACGAGCACCTCTCTTCGCTTGACTTCCATCACAATACCTTGCTTACTTTCATGAAACAACTTCTGATAAACGGCGACTATCGAAAATTTCCTCCTTGTACTTCTAAACGGAATATGGTTATACATCGGCAGATTCTGGCGGAAGGATTCAAACGACCTTGCGAACTTTACGGGCTGTCATCGGTTTTGCAAGACTTATGAGTTGATGAAGGCAATTTATCCAAGCGTTGAAGTCTGCACTATGGAAAAGCATACTATCGTGCCACATTACGCTTGTGGCCGTCTCAGGAGCCTGGAAATTTACCTTAAACCTGAGCTGGTTCGCTAATTTGCTTTATTCTAGTCCACACAGCTCGCTGCGCGCTCTGTTTCCAAGTTCACGGTCCCATGTTCTTTCCCTATGAAACATGGAATCTGTTCCTAACTTTTTCCTGAGTACCGAGTAGTGGCATCGTCAGAGCTGTCAAGACATTTACACCTCTCGGTTTCTGCGTTTTTCTTTATTATGATGCATCAGACGGTCAATCCTAATGGACTCACCATCGCAAGACACACAGGAGACTCTATGGAAATTCTCATAGATGCCAAGGTATTTTATCGAAGCAGTTTGAGTTCATGCCGCATATCTGGAGAACATGGATATTGAGGGCTCCTCAAAATATCTTTGGAGCCGTTATTTCCCCCAAGCCCTCGCCTTCCGTTTGAGTGACCACGATCTAATTCCGGTGACTTCGACTGCTTAAAATTTATCCAATTGATTATCTTCCACAACATGACTTTGTTTCAGACTCGAATCTCTCAGGAAAATTGTGGCTCTCGGTACAGGTGGATAGTCCTATCTACTCCAACGCACCTACGGCGCTTTTAGAACCTCAGAGAGCCTGACTCATGGATCAACACCGGGCGTCTTCCCCTTAGATTGGAAATACAATCCACTGTAGCTTAGGTTTATTTCCTTTCCTGCCAATCATTGGGTCTCTCTACGGCTAGAAAAAGTCGTTAGCTTCATAAAACATATTGGATGTATTGCGGTTACTTGTTTGCGATGAGGACATTGTGTAGACTCTTAAGGATCTAGAGGGCAGAAACCGAACCTGAGCGACTCGACACGGTCAGGTGTTAGATCAGTCGCAACAATATGATCTTTCACCACTGCCAAATGGCCAATGATGTGCTTCAGGGGAAAGCATCGCCTATGTGTTTGATCAAATATCTGTATAACCTCTTGAAATCTCTTCGAGGCAATATTAACAGTAAGAGCCGTGTATTGACCAGAGGGATTGACATAGGCATTTTTGATTTCTCCCCTTCCTTAACTACAAATATAAGCAAAATGAAAGTAAAATCATCATTATGGTTGACCTGTAGAAGAGCTAGAAACATAGTAGAGGTCGCAGCAGCTAGTGAAGCCGCCCTCTTATCACTTGATAGTGACACTGCCACGCATGTTCAAAAAGCGTTACTAAAGTGCGATGAACAAGGAGAAAAATCTTGTTAGGCTTACTTCAACGCCGATTGCTTTCGCCTCTCAAAAAATTTAACGGCGAACCGTGAGATCACACAACGCCGACAAAGCTTTAAAAGCTTTGGAGGAAACTGTGGGACGTAATTCGATAGTGAGGGGAAAGCCGTGCTGTCGTTCGACCACGAAGGGACGAAGGCCGCGAACGGTGACATTTTTGCACTTGGATAAGGCGAGCCGCCTCAGAGATGTTGAACTGCGAGCTGCTTCAATAAAATGTTGGTCTTTTGCTGACACTACCTCCAACAGTAGTTCCTCGAGGTTTGGGAACCAAGTGCCCGTAAGGATGTTCGGAAATTCTTCATCTGGCTTGTATAGCTTGATGAATTCCAACTGAAGGCTACGCAAAAGCGGAGATCGTATAGATGTACGCTGAAGGGCAGCGGAGATAGGTTCAGCCTTCATCTGCCCTTGAACGTAAGTTTATCGTACTTGGGGTTGTAATGGCGTCTCCAGCCGTCCAGCCGGGCATGGGATAACACCGGGGCTTCGAGGTTAGCATGAAGTCGGTTCCCATGCCTGGGACCATGTCATCGATAGAAAGTAGCGACGCCATATGAGCAATCGGGGAATAATCAAGTCTTGCCATTTCGTCTCAGGAGTATATGTCTTTAGAATAGAAATAAAACCGCTCCAGGTGTTGAGCAACCTCCAGAGATGGTAAGAAAATTTCCACCATCATTGACGGAAAGGTATTGAAGACAGACATTGAAGTGATGGTGGAGATTCGTGGGGCTGCATCGACTGGGTTGGAGAAAGGGCAAAAAGGGATCGTAAGGTGCTGGGGATTGGGAGATGGAATAAAACAGATCTTAAGGGCTTCGAAAAAAGTAGTCGTAATCGTCGTTCTTTACGTCAATGAAGATCTCGAGGATTTCCGGCGCTGGAGCTGGTTGGTCATATCCCATACATTGTAAGAGAAAGTCGACGCCTAAATGATCGAAAAGCGAGATATGTAGGGTTCTAATCCTCCAAGCAGCCTTTTTGAAAGAGTTTAAAGCGAGCTGCAAATTGAGGTCATCGTTGGGCCTCTAACACGGTAAAAAACATAGTACAAAAGAGCGCCTCTTTACTTCGACAGGTAGCGTTCGATATATTCAACCTTGGTTGAATATGATGGATGATCCAGAGTAATGTTCGTCCACAAAAGTGCTGTAGAGTCTGCAAGATCGCGCCAGTGCGTGCAGGGCGAGCGAATTAGTGATAACAACTGGGCGTTTTCACAGGCCATCTTATAGAAGATGGTGGACCAAATATCGTCATGAAGTCCGATTGACATCTTAAAACAAGGAGAGAGGCAAGGGAACCGAAGGTTTACTGTCGAGTCGATTGTAAAAACACGAGCAAACCCACAGTAGAAAGGAACCGTAGCTGGCGTCCACTTTTTTTGTAGGAATGACTCCGCATGTTTTGTGGGCGCCAACTCTAAGAATACGACGCTACAGGCCCAAATCTCCGCAATGTCCTAATGAGGCAATGACCAGGGAGCTGACACGAGGCGAGGTGTGGGGTTTTCGGCGCTCATCACCACTGCGAAGGCAGCGACAAGGGACCGACTTCAAGAGTATGTCTCAGACTAGCAGGTACCCGTCAACGAACGCAAATGGCTTGATCCCTGATGACTTGACACGCACAGGTAGAATAGAACCTAGTCAGTTTGTTAGCGCGATGGAAGGCATTACACGTCTTTCTTAGCGCAATAAATTTTATGCTCTGGAAATTTAAGAATCAGTGCATGAAGAAACATGCGCGTAAACCGGTGACCGTGTTTCGATCTCTGCATTATCATTCAAGACTTGTTAAGTCACCGGATGCCTATAAAAGACATCTAGAAATCGTAGTTCAGCAGCATCCAACTTCCCTCGAAGATTCTAGAAACTCACCTGAACTCCTTCTCTTCAAACATCATCTACATAAACGCCATGTTCTCCAAGCTCGTCATCGTCTTTACCGCTACCCTCGTCGCTCTCGTCGCTGCAGGCGATATCAACAACTCTTGCAACACCGGCCCCGTTCAGTGCTGTACGTATCTCCTCCTCCTTTGTCTCCCCTCGTTTTCATGTATATTTGACGCTAACATCCGTTCTTCCCGTCCTGGTGATCCATAGGCAACGAAGTCTACCACTCTTCATCCAAAAAAGCAAATGACATCTGCGAGTTGTTCGGCATTAACGCTCCCGTCTCAGGATTCGTAGGAACTCAATGCTCGCCTATCACCGGTGCTGGTGTAGGGAGCGGTGCCAACTGCAAGAGCCAGCCGATGTGCTGTACTGGAAATAACTACAGTAAGTTCTGAGTGATTTGACGGTGACGGAGAAGTCGAATGATTACTGACGCGTTGTTCTGGTAGAGGGTCTCGTCGTCGTGGGTTGCAGTCCCATCAATGTTAACCTTTGAGAAAGGTGGATCAGTAGATGCGCAATTGAGATCTTACTGTAGAGACATTTGTTACCGGCGATCGAGGGAGTTGAAGGAATTCCTAGTCAATACGTTCGCAATAGACTTTGATCTCAGCAGTTGATGGAAGCGAGAAATGGATGGGGAGCCAGCAGCACAGTTTGGCAACTTTTGCGACAACGCGTAGTATCGTACAATCATTGAAAAGTCATCTGACCGCGTCGAATCGTTCGAAACTAAGCATAAATTCGAAACCGTCGGGGTCTTCAGTTCTGATGAGCCCGTCCTTGTTTGGCGTCATTTTCGTTTTTCCAATTGTAAGAAACCATTTTGCCCATATTTTGGAGATTGATTCCCAAACTCAAACTCAATAGCAGGTTCGTAAATTAGTATTTGAACGACGTCGACATTTAGCTTCAGCTGAACCTATTCAATAAAGCTCACATCAAAATTCGACTTTTGAAATTATCACACATACCTATGGCCGAATGAAGGCCAGCAAAAATTTAGCCTTAATTGAAGAAACTGAGTCGATGCGAGAGTTTGTCTGACCAGGATTGATGCATGATAGATGCAGTTGGCAAGACTGTGCGGCCTTCTGAATCAACATTCAGGCACCCAAGCAGACACTGGTCAGTCTTGACCTCGTCTTTTACTAAAAAAGAACTATTGGTCAGCCAAGAAGCGAACAAGGGAGAAAAAGAAAAGAAAAGTTTCAGGTACCCGACAAGTGCTTGAGGCGTGGTGCGTAATATGTTGATAGTACACAATTTGACTTGACATTTCCTATTAACTTTGAATTTAGCGGAATTGCTGGCGCGACGCGAGGTGTAACCTTCGCTCTTAGCGCCGGGAGAAAAAAAAAATACGAAAAAATAGGCTCTAAGACTAAAAATTTATCAGTCAATTCATGAGTATGGGCGAACAACGAAGTTCCGGAGTGCGTACAAACCGGCAACCATGCTTCGATCCTTCAAGTTTTTTGCGCGACAGTTCAGGTGCTGGTAAGTTGCCGGGATCTTATAAAGACCTCTAGAATTTACAGTTGAGCAGCATCCAACTTCCTTCAAGGACTCTTACAAACTCACCTCGACTACTTCTCTGCAAACATCTTCCACATAATCAACATGTTCTCCAAGCTCGTCGTCGTCTTCACCGCTACCCTCGTCACTCTCGTCGCAGCCGGTGACATCAACAACTCTTGCAACACCGGTCCCGTTCAGTGCTGTACGTGTCTCATTCCCTTCGTCCTTTTCTCTCTCACTTTCATGTCTATCAGACGCTTATATCCGTTCTTCCCATCCTGGTGATCCATAGGCAACGAAGTCTACCACTCATCGTCCAAACAAGCCAACGATCTACGCAAGCTCTTCAGCATCAACACGCCTGTCTCTGGATTCGTAGGAGCTCAGTGCTCGCCTATCACTGGCGGTGGAGTTGGCGGTGGTGCCAAGTGCCAGAGTCAACCGATGTGCTGCACTGGAAATAACTACAGTGAGTCTGGAGGGAATTGATCCGACGAGAGGATGAATGGATTACTGATGCGTGTCCTTTGTAGAGGGACTCGTTGTCGTTGGTTGCAGCCCCATCAATGTCAACCTTTGAAGTTGGGAATGCTGTTGATCTTGGATACTCAAGCACTTGAAGAAAATAGATGTTGAGAAACTTTGGTTTTGCTTGAGAATTCATGGAGCCACCCAGATTCTGGAATACTGATATTTCTCGAGCTGATGTTTAGTTTATTGAAAGATTGTACCAGCCTTACATCGTTGACCAAGCCGACTGACGTTTAGAATGAAGAACTGAATCGATGCAAGACTCGAGAGGGCAGCCAAGGAAGCGAACTTGGCGACAACGCGCCATGTCACAGATCACCTGATTGTGTTCGCTCGCTCGGACTTGCATTTTCTGGACAACCTTGCTCACATGTATATGTTTCCCAATAGTACGCCCCTCTAATCCGACGTCGAATCAGCAAACACACTTCAGAGTCTCGTAAAAAATGGATCTTATAATTAGCTGCAAGTCCCACAGAAAGGAACTTACAAAGTCACATCAATCTATTTCAGATGCTGTCACGGTCAAAGGACACTTAAAGCGCCAGATGAACTTTGGGAACTTCGTAGCTTTTGATATTTGAAGTTACGGGCGGTGTTTGCTCGGTATAGTAGAGAAGGGGCTGTTATAAGAGCTCGCTGATAAGGCCTGAGGTCTTAGGTATGGAAGACGCTTGGTAGGGTCGTGATTCGGATTCGGGTGATTCGTCGTTCAGGAAGGGTGATGCTATAGGGTATGCGACAAAGCTTTAGAAACTTTGGAGGAAACCTTGGGACGTAATTCGATATTGAGGGGAAAGCCTCACTGTTGTTCGACCACGAAGGGATAAAGGCCGCGAACAGTGACATGTTTGCACTTGGATATGGCGAGCCGCCTCAGAGATGTTGAACTGCGAGTTGCTTCGATAAAATGTTGATCTGTTACTGTTATTGCCTTCCACAACGGCTTCTCAAGGTTTGAGAACCAAGTACCCGTAAGGATGTTCGGAAATTCTTCATCGGGCTTGTATAGCCTGATGAATTCCAACTGAAGGATGAGTAACATTACGCATGAAGTCGGTTCCTATTCCCGGGCCTGTGACATCCATGAACGAAGCGACGCTGCATGAGCAATCGGGGAATAATCAAGTTTTGCCGTTTTCTCTCAAGAGTATGTGTCTCTGGAATGGAAGTAAAACCGTTCTAGGTGGTTTGCCACCTTCAAAGATGCTAAGAAATCTTCCGGCATCATCGCCGGAAAGGTATTGAAGACAGACATCGAAGTGGCAGTGGAAATTCGTGGGGTTGCATTGACTGGACAGGGGAAAGCCCAAGAAGGGATTGTAAGGTGCTGGAGATTAGGGGACGGAATGACACAGGTCGTAAGGGCTTCGAAAGGACAATCGTCCTTGTAAATTTCGTCTTTACGGACCAAGATCTCCAAGATTTTCGGAGCAGGGGCTGGTTGGCCATATCCCAGGAATCGTAAAAAAAAAACTCAATGCCGAAATGATTGAAAACCGAGATATGTAGGGTTTTAATCCTGCAAGCGGCTTTCTCGAAGGAGTTTACAGAGAGCTGCACTTTGAGGTTATCATTGGCTCTATAACCCGGTAAGAAGAGAGTAACATCTAAAACAGCGCCTCCTGACTTCGACAGGTAACATTCGATATATTTGACCTTGGTTAAATGTGATGGGCGACCCAGAGTGATATTCGTGCACAAAAGTGGTGTGGAATCTGTACTAAGGTCGCGCCATCGAGTGCAGACTGAACGAAGTAGTGATAACGTATGGATTTTTTCACGGACCATGTCATAGAACCAAATGTCATCATGAAGTCCGACTGACATCTTCAAACAAGCAGAAAGGCAAAATCATCAAAGTTTAAATGTCAAACCAATTTCAAAGATGCCAGTAGGTCCAGAGGACGAAGGGCCCGTAGCTGGCGCCCACATTTTAGAGAAATGGCTCCGCATGTGTTGTAGGCGCGAAGGCTAATAAAACGACGCTGTGGCCTGATCAAGTGGGCTAAATCCCCGCCATTCCACGGGGGCAATGGTCAGGGAGCTGCCGCTAGGCGAGGTTTAAGTTGTCGGCACTCATCACTTCACCATGAAGGCAACCACGAGGGATCGAATTCGAGAGAAAACATGCGCCAGACCAGGAGGTACCTGTCAACGAGTGCAACTAGCCTGGTTCTTGACTGATTTGACATGCACAGGTAGAATAGAACCTAGTAAGTTTGTTAGCGCGATGGAAGGCTTTATACGTCTCTCTTAGTGCAATAATTTTATGCTCTGGAAATTTACAATCAGTTCATGAAGAAACATGCGGGCAAACCGGTGACCGTGTTTCGATCTCTGCATTGTCATTCAAAACTTGATAAGTCGCCGGATGCCTATAAAAGACATCTAGAAATCGTAGTTCAGCAGCATCCAACTTCCCTCGAAGATTCTTGAAACTTACCTGAACTCCTTCTCTTCAAACATCATCTACATAAACGCCATGTTCTCCAAGCTCGTCATCGTCTTTACCGCTACCCTCGTCGCTCTCGTCGCTGCAGGCGATATCAACAACTCTTGCAACACCGGCCCCGTTCAGTGCTGTACGTGTCTCCTCCTCCTTTGTCTCCTCTCGTTTTCATATATATTCGATGCTAACATCCGTTCTTCCCGTCCTGGTGATCCATAGGCAACGAAGTCCACCACTCTTCATCCAAAAAAGCAAATGACATCTGCGAGTTGTTCGGCATTAACGCTCCCATCTCTGGATTTGTGGGAGCTCAATGCTCGCCTATCACCGGTGCTGGTGTAGGGAGCGGTGCAAACTGCAAGAGCCAGCCGATGTGCTGTACTGGAAATGACTACAGTGAGTTCGGAGTGATCTAATAAGACAAGAGGATGAATGATTACTGACGCATGTCTTTGGTAGAGGGTCTCGTCGTCGTGGGTTGCAGTCCCATCAATGTTAACCTTTGAGAAAGGTAGATCAGTAGATGCGCAATTGAGATCTTACTGTAGAGCCATTAGTTACCGGTGATTGGGGGCGTTGAAGGAATTCCTAGTCAATACGTTCGCAATAGACTTTGACCTCAGAAGTTGATGGAGTCGAGCGAAAAATGGACGAGGAGCCAGCAGCACCGTTCGGCAACTTTTGCGACCAAGCGTAGTATCGTAGGGTCATTGAGAGTCCTCTGACCGCGTCGAATGGTTTAAAACTAAGCATAGATTCGAAAAATTTCGGCTGTCTTCTGCTTGATGAGACCGTCCTGGATTGGTGTCATTTTCGTTGTTCCAATTGCAAGGATCCATTTTGACCCAAATTTTGGAGATTGATTAATATTGATTCCCGAACTCAAACTCAATAGCAGGGTCGTAGATTAGCATTTGAGCGATGTCGATCTTTAGTTCAGCTGACCTATTCCATGCAGCTCGCATCACATCAGACTTTCTGAAATTATCGCACATACCTGTGACCGAATGAAAGCCAGCGGAATTTTAGCCTTATCCAAGAAGCCGAGACGATGCGGGAGTTTGTTTGACCAGGATAGACGCATGATAGATGCAGTTGGCAAGACTGTGCGGCCTTCTGAATCAACATTCAGGCACCCAAGCAGACACTAGTCAGCTTTGACCTCGCGTTTTACTAAAACAGAAGTGTTCGTCAGCCAAGAAGCGAACAAGGGAGAAAAAGACAAGAAAAGTTTCAGGTACCCGACCGGTCTATCAGCCATGGTGCGTGATAGTGTACAACTTTACTTGACATCTCCTATTAGCTTTGAATTTAGCGGAACGGCTAGCGCGACGCGAGGTGTAACCTTCTCTCTTAGCGCCGTGAAAAAAAAAAGACGAAAAAATAGGCTCTAAGACTAAAAATTTATCAGTCAATTCATGAGTATGGGCGAACAACGAAGCTCCGGGGTGCGTACAAACCGGTGACTGTGTTGAGATTCTTCAAGTTTTCGCGCGACAGTTCAGGCTCACCGGGAGCTTATAAAAGGCCTCTAGGAATCGTAGGTGAGCACTATCCAACTTCCCTCGAAGACTCCTGCAACTCACCTCAACAAACATCTTCTATATAAACACCATGTTCTCTAAGTTCGTCGTCGTCTTCACCGCTACCCTCGTCGCTCTCGTCGCAGCCGGTGACATCAACAACTCTTGCAACACCGGTCCCGTTCAGTGCTGTACGTGTCTCATTCTCCTTCGTCTCCTTCGTCTCTATCCGACGCTAACATCCGTTCTTCCGGTCCTGGTGATCTATAGGCAACGAAGTCTACCACTCATCGTCCAAACAAGCCAACGACCTCTACAAACTGTTCAGCATCAACACACCCGTCTCTGGATTCGTAGGAGCTCAGTGCTCGCCTATCACTGCCGCTGGTGTTGGTGGCGGCGCCAAGTGCCAGAGTCAGCCGATGTGCTGCACTGGAAATAACTACAGTGAGTTTGGACTCGAGTGATTTGATCTGACGAGAGGGTGAGTGGATTACTGATGCGTGTTCTTTGTAGAGGGACTCGTTGTCGTTGGTTGCAGCCCTATCAATGTTAACCTTTGAGGTTGGGGGTGCTGTTGGCCGTGGATCCTCGAGTATTATGGAGGAAATAGATCATCGTCCAAAAACTTGGTTTAGAATTCATAGATTGGGAGCCACCTAGATTCTAGAATACTGATATTTCTCGAGCTGATGTACTGGTTTTATTGAAACGTTGTATCTGCTTTCATGTTGATCAAAACCGACTGACGCCTAGGATGAAGAAATGAATCAATGCCTGCCGCCGCTGCGGTGTTGTAATTTTAAAACTCAAGAAGGCAAAGAGGACGAACTTTGTGACAACGCGCTATGTCACTGATCACCTGATCGAGTTTGCTCCCTCGCCTCGGACCTGTCTCTTGTGGGCAACCTTGGGCGCATGTCGATTTTTCCAATAGTTTGCCCCTCTAAATAATCCATGGTGGCTGTTTCTTCGTGTCTCTGAACGTCGAATCGGCAAATACATTTCAAGTTTCATGAAACACCAATCATATCTTCAGTTATCAGTCTCACAGAAAGAAATTTACCCAGTTACCTCTATCTATCTCTCAAAATCGATATCGATATCGATGCGATCGATGCATATGCACATGCACACCTAAACACGCATACTTTAAATACCTACAGCAATTACTGTAAGTCTGTAACATAGGAAACAGCCAAGCGGCCCATGAGCTTTCTTATCAACCTAGATCCTCATGATCAATGGAACTTGACGGTGGCGTATAGCCTCCGGCTCGAGGACCCAGCTCCGAGTTGGACGTCCGATATTAAATCCACTCAATGGAATCACTGGAATCACCGGCTGCTTGGAAGTTGGAATCATTGGAATCACTGGAATCATCGGAATCATCGGAATCACTAGGACTGAAGTCGCCAAAAGTAGGATATCAATGCAAGATATGAATAGTTGATACTGTCATGGTCAAAGAGCATTTAGAGCGCTTGGAGAACTTTGAGAACTTTGAGAACTTGATATTTGGAGTTACGGGCGGTGTTTGCTTTGTATAGTATAGTATAGTATAGTATAGAAGGGGCTATTAGAAAAGCCAAGAGCCAGAGCCGAGAGCATGTTGGAGGGGGTTGCTGGAAGAGTCCAGTGAGGTCTGAGGTCTAGCTATGGAAGGTACCTCAGAGGTCGCGATTCGGATTCAGGCGATTCGTGATTTAGGAAGAGGCAGGACGATGCCATGAGATACGTGTATAAGTATGCATGTAGAACGCATACGCATTCTGAGGAACGCCGACTCGGAGTTGGAGAATGCCAGATGCCAGATGCTAAATGTAGATTCCAGAGTTCAGACAGTAACCTTCTTGCTAATAGCTATTGAAACGCGGACGCCGAACGAGCGCTCAATCTGAGCGCCATACAATACATAGAGCGCATAGTTTCATGCTCCTGATCCGAGTCAAACAGGATCTGAATCGTCACATTTCAAACTTGAAGATCAAAGCAACGCGCTGGTACTGTATACATTGCACAACCACGCGTAGATCGTGTAGCAAGCATGGAATTACGTTTCGCAGCGAGATATACCGGGTACGACGCCTACAGGACATGGCTAGCAAGCGCTACGGGCCGTTAATCAGGAGGCAGCACGCTAGCGGTAAAAGTTCGGTACGGCGCCTTGCGCTTGATCAAAAAAAAATGATATCGTAGAAAATTGGATAGAATAGAATAGATAAACGCACGCGACGAGTTGGCGATCATAAAGTAAAGATCATGATCAAAAGTGTTTTTCTGATCCTTTTGAGGAGGACTGTCCGAGACTAGAAACTGAAAGACAGGATGATTGCCATGCACACTTTGAGGCAAGTTCCGGAGAACTGGCGGAACAGTCGTGCGGTTGTACGGAGCTCAGAACTTGAAATCATGTGTATGAATGAAAGTGTTCAAAAAGCCGATGTTAGTGCGCACTACACAACGCTACGCAGAAAAGAGAACAAGGGTTGATGTGGATAGTTTTCGATTTTGAGCTTGTTCCTGTGGCACAATGAAGTGCTAAGGATAGATAGGTGGACCAGTGACGGTGGCGGCGGTAGTAGGTCGCTGGTTTACGAGCCGAGCCAAGCAGAGCAGAGAAGAGAACTGTCGAGAGTATGTAGTTTTGGGACAATGGAATCCCACCTTGAGCGGAATCGATCCTCATAGACCAGCCCCACGATTCCACCTACGAAGCCTAAGCAGTAACAACGCTGTGAATCCCGAGTCTCAGAACGTCGACTTCACACCGGAGATACAGCAAGGGTAAAAAGCCCCAAACGCAAAAAAACGCATCGGATTCCGAGATTCTTCAGATCCTGATTCCTTGAGAAGTGTGATTTCAGATATTTTGTTTACATAGGAAAAAGTTCTGCCTGCAGGTGGGTGTGTAGTGGGTACTATTCTCATACGATCAGCCACGATGCATAACACGTTGCAGGATGTAAGTGAAAACCCCCCTTTTTATAGGATTTGTACCCTTTGTGTGATAACCATAATTGTTGTTCGGAGATGACGGGTATGTGTGGTTGAGAGAGTTGAAAGGTTTGTGTACAACATGGAGTGTTCTGGAGATGGGGGAGAAGAAAAGACGGAAGTAGAATAGACGATCTGCAGGGATGACGAAAATAGCAGGTTGTCCGATCGAAGATCCAAGAACGCGGAGATGCAAAAAAATGATATTTGTGCGTGTGTATATTTTCTCACGAAGCGTTTTTGCCCGTGCTTTGTTTTGGTGTGGTCCCCCCCTTTGTACCCGACTCCCCCTTTTTGATTCTGGCTGCAAACCCCCGCCTCACTCGCCCTTCTGCTCTCCGCTCATTCGTTGGCGAGGAGTCGGCCCAGCATCCAGAAACAACTCTCTGAATCCCAGTCTCTCCTTTTGCTTTTTTGTTTTTATTTTCTTTTATTTCTCGCTATTTTCATCAAACATAATGACCAACTCGCTGCAATCCCGTACTCGACAAGGTCTCAATCCGCTCTCCATTGTCCTCCCGCATCCACCTCTGCCGCGTAGAAAATCAAGTCTGCTCTCGGTGGGTTCGGGCGCAGTCGCAACGCCTCAGTTGCAACCTCAACAACAGTTCCAAGCGGGACCGCGCACACCACGCAGCTGCGCGTCGCCGTGCTTGCCTACTGGTATCTACTATCCTGCCAACAGAAAAAGCACAGACAGTTGGAACAGCTCCAATGCCGATGAGATGGAGTTTGATTGGCTACCTGAGCAGGTTTTGTTACTTCAACGAGTATGTATCCTCGCGCGCATTTTTTCTGGGTATCCTTGTATTCATAATCCCTCGCGATTCACACAGACTCTGGACGCTCTACCCTCACATCTAGTCACTCCTTTCAACGGTCCAATTCCACCTTCCAATTTGCTTGACAAAATCGCTCGTGGCGTATCTCAAGCCAAAGGTCCGACCGAGTGGCCTCACTCTATCCGTCATACCCGAGTCAAGCTTCTCGAACTGGCTAGGGCAAAGGCCAAGGAAGACAAAGCACTTCAAGAGGCTGATAGGTCGAGAAACGTGATTAGAGAAGAAGTCGAGGTAGAGATGGGTCTGGACGAAGCAGAAGGAGCAAATTACTCGTATTTCCATGATAGAGAAGAGAAACCTGTCAACCTCGGGTTGAACAGCCCGCACATCAAGAGGCCTCTCTACAGACAGTCGAGTATGGATTTTATCAGGCCAAGTCAAGAGGATCTCAAAGGCAACGCTAGTATAGCTCGGTACGTTTCTCTCCTACCGACGGTTCTCCTCCAACCAACTTATTTTCACCTTCTAGTCTCTCCAAACGCCTCCAACGCAGCGACCGTCTATTCCCCAACCCCTCCTACCACCCCTACTCACGCACAACACCCCGCACATTTGCTTCCTCATCAGCCGCCGCCAACGATAACCCACCCGACCTCTCCTCCGTCCCCTCTCTCATCTCTCCATCCACACCCTCCTCCAGCACACTCAACACCCTCTCTTCATACGGTCTCGGAGGACCAGGGCCAGGTGGCAGAGTCCTCCGCCGCTCAGCTTCGAGTATGTCTACATCTACCACTTCATCGATGAACATGTCGATCTACACGTCATCTTCTGGATCAGCTCCCGACCCGCGTGTTCAGCGTATTCTACGCTCGTCTTCATTCTATGGTCCAGCGATATCGTCAACGCCACCACCACCTCCACCGAAGGATCTCCCCATCTTAACCTCGAGGCCTGCGGTTGGTGTCAAGAGGGCGCCGTCGTATGGTGCGCTTGCGCAGGGTGTTCGAACCGAGTTGGCGCAGCATGGCAGGAAAGGAAGCGGGTCGTATCCTAGTAGCGATGAAGAAGAGAAAGGGAGAGATTCGAATAGGAAGAAAGCGAGGAAAGTTTCTGGGGCTGGGGCTGGAGCTGGAGCTGGATCTTCTTCGGCTGTGAAGAGACCTGTCATTTTGCCTCTGCCTAGTCTTGTGCCTCCTAAGCGCGAAGATCTAGCTATGGCTAGTACATCTACGAGTGGCGGAAGCGGGAGTAGCGGGAGTGGGATGAGTATGTTTGATAGCACTGGGACTGCTGGTGGGAAGAGTTCGACTTCGTGTGCGACTAGTGTTAGTTCGAGTGGTGGGATGGGTGTTGGGAATGGAAATGGGAAGGTTGTGTTGAAGGAGAGGGAGAGGGAGAAAGTGAAGGTGCCGCCTACGCCTACGCCCAAGACTAGGTCGAAGACGAAGAGTGGGGGTACGCCTGTGAAAGAGATTCGTTCTGCTGCGGTAGCGGCGAGTCCGACGCCCAAGAAGGAGAAAGAGAAAGTTGTCAAAGTCCGTTCTATCACGAACACTGCTGGGTTGGGAACTATCAGTTCGGGTAGTCCTCCGCTTCCTGCTGTGTCGGCTTCAGGAAAAGTTGTGAGTCGGAAGGAGGGGAAGAGGGGGAGCGAGAATGAGAATGAGAATGAGAATAAGAGGTCGGGGTCACATTCGGCGACGACATCGCCGTCTACGAGTCGTTCGCAGACTCAACATGGACGAGCAGCAGTTGGTGAACCCCGTGCGAGAAGGCCAGCTCCGATGAACCTTCAAAGAAATCCAAGTATGTTCGGAGCTGAGCTTCCTGCTCTTCCATCACCATCGCTTGGCCCTTCGTCTCTCCAAGCATCGGCGTCGAGCTCGTCTCCAACATCAGACAGGAAGACCAAAGAGCGCAAGACCCGAACGAAGGAAGTCTACACACGCATCGTAGCAGCTCATATGTCCATGTCGCCAGCTGGTGTATCACCACCTGCCACACCGATGTCTCCTTCCCTTTCCCTCACCCTCTCCCCAGCGTTCATCTCGCCAAGTGCTCCCCCAACGGCGCCTACATCTCCCATGTCTCCCGCTTCTCCTTTGTCTCCAGCACAGAGTGGAGGTACGGGCAAAGAACGGACGTTGAGGAGAGTGAGGAGGTTGGCGCCTGCTAGGAGGATCTCGTTTGGGAGTTTGGTTGCGCCTTCTGAAGGTGGTGGTGGTATGGCGGGTGGTGAACAGAGTTGTTTGCAGCTTGGGAGTGCGTTTCAGTTGGGTTGAGGAGTGGGTTGGGTTGAAGGAGAGAAAAGAGGAGAGGAGAAGAAGATATGAAGTGGAGGATATGAAGAGGAAGAGAGAAGAAGAAGAGAGCACCGAGAGACTATGAGAGGAGCCGCTAACACCGAACACTGCCCTGGAACTTGAAGAGAAACTGAAATTTTTGTATCACCACCACCATTGTTACCGTCATCTCACCGTACTCATACTCACATCGTACACCCACCATTACCACCACTGCATCATACTGCTACCGCTACGCCTACCCATCGACCATCCCATCCCCATCCCCACCCCACCAAGACCCACCGCTAGATCCTTGTTACTCTATTTCCCCACATCCACCCACCGCTTCCTCACCGCATATATTCATCATCATTTCACAAGGCTAGTTGTGGGCTTGGTGGGCTCACTCCTCCTGCATCATATTGCATTGCATCCTAACCTATCGATTCATTATGTTTCTTTTTCATTCTGCATTGATTGATTTTTTCTGTTCATTTTTGCTTCGTTTTCACTTTTTTTCCTTTCTCTTTCATGTTTTTCACTTTTTTTCTTTCGCTTTCGTATTCCGCCGAACACACCCCATTCATATTTCTACCTTCCTGCTTCACATTACACTGTTCTGATTGCTTTTTCGACGTTTTTACTGTGCCAAAATGCTGCGATACCTTTCGAGGTTTACGCGCGTATGTCCACTCGGACATCTTCATTACCCGACTACAAAGGGCATCCGCTGATGCAACAGTCATCACAACCTGAACACCGCACTCGTCCAACGGCATCCAACATACAATGCGCTTCTCGTGAACATTTCCGAAACAAATCGTCCGCATACATCGCCATATTGGCAGACAGCCCTACCTCATCCGATTCGACCCACTGGACACAAACTATCCTCAAGTCTCGATCGCATCCACTCTCATTGACATCGATGCATTTGCACAATCTATCCACAACACGCACTCTCCTTGACATCCGACAACACCAAACCCCGAGCGACACCTTTTGTAATGCGTGTACGCGTTCCACTTTCATTTGTCTCATAGCTTGACCTATCGACTTCAACATCGACAACAACAACTTTATCACTTGGCTGGATTTTATTTGATCTTTCGCCTTCACTTTCCTTTGCTTTTGCTTTTTTTCAATATTCGAGTTTCCTTTGTTTCTATCTCTTACCGCTTTGCGCTTTGGCTTGCATAACTGTGTACTATCAAAATCGAATCTCTCACTCTCGCTCTCACTCTCACTCCTCGATTTATCTTGGTTTGGGCTGTCTCCATATCTCGCTGTCTCCCCACTACATATACGTACAACATACGTATTGGATCTCTCTGCCTTTACCTGCCTACCTATGAATCTTACTAACACCCTTTTCACATATACTCCGAACTCACTTTCCTTTGTTTTCTTGGTTTTAACCCCGTTACAGTGTACGATATCTACACCTCTTCACTCTCCTTTGGAATCTTCATTCAACCTCAACATAACATTCATTGCATTTCTATATTCTTTTGTCCGTCCCCCGCATGTTCTCATATCCGATCCCTTTTTTTTCATCAAAACTCTACCCCCACCGGAAATGTTCGCTTGGACGAGCGTGTAACACTACGACTACGACTACCATCACCACCATCACCACCATCTAACTCTCACCTTTCTCCATCCCACCTCATTACATTCATCATCCTCAGCTATCGACGGCCTCGCTTCCAAGGCTCGGTATCTTCTCTCTCCGATAAATTCGACTCCCTTGTTTGGGTTCAGGCAATAAAACTACGTATACGCATCACTACTTCAACTACATCAACCCCCCGCGATCATATCCTTCTGCGCATCGCTCGAACTTTCGAGGTCCATCTGGCTTTTTTGGCACTTACTTTTTTTCTCGGTTTCAATTTTTTGTTTTTCTTTCTTTCGAGAATGTGATATACTTTTTTTTACTTTACACGTTCTTTGCTCTGCATTGCGTCTTGCTTTGCAACCACTTTGTACATACTTCATATTCACTTTTTTCGCATTCGCATCGGACACCCGTGCGCTTCTTGATCGTTTTTATTTGCACCCACACCTCACCGCCCTAGACAAAAGCCTAGACTCTTCACCTCGTTTGCTCTGCTGTTTTTTGCATGACATCTGCATACTTTTTTTTTGCCGCTTGCCCAAAATTCGAGTCGAAGTCGACGTCGATACCGGACTTGGACTCTAGAGCCATTCGTCCTTGTCTGTCTGTCTGTTTCTTTTCTTTTCTTTCTGCATTACAGTATATCTCTCAACTCATCTCATCTCATCCAACTCGTACTTTTTCTGTTTTCGTTTTCATCGACTCGACTCGCATCATCTCATCTCATCTCTGATCTCATTGCATCGAATACAAGTACTTTGATAGTTATACGAGTTTCGACATTTCTTGGATACGGTTTCTTCCTTTTTTTTTGTAACATATATATAAAATATTCAGCAGCTAGCTATTGAATATCATTATCTGTGGAATCCAATTCAAATCGCATTGTGATATAGATGATAGATATACATGTTGACACTCGAATTTGAAGAATTCGCAGAGAAAGTGGTCTGATTCCAGAGTTTTCGAATATCCATATCTATGTATTATAATTATATTCAGCATGCTCTAAAGAATCTCGAATTCGCATAACTTGGACAGATCCATTTGGAGGACCTGGATTCTTGACAGAAATTCTGACATGAGGCCGGTAGAAGAAACGTCTTCTTCGTCTTCTCAGCCCCCCATCCTCGACTGGCTAAACTTCTTTCAATTCAATCCATTATCGTCAATGGACTGAGAGATGGAGAAGCCGTAAATCACTAGGGGTCCTTTTACCCAGGGGCGGTGACGCGGTGACGAGTGACTCGGACTTTTGGGAGCGTGCCCCCTGAGAATTGAGAAGCGTAAGACGAGAATCGGTAATACGGCGGAAGGCGGCGAAATGGTGCAAAGGAAAAAATGGTGTCCGTATATATGAGCATAGAAATCTCATCGTAACTAGGCGGGCTTGGGGTTCTCAATGAAAGTCGGGGAAGCCTGAGTCCTGAAGCCCTCAGGTACCCAGAGGCTGGGTTCGGGGACTCCAGCGCAGTGGGATTGAATTCGTCCAATGGGAGTTTTTTTGGCCAACTTCGAGCGGTCAATTGAATATTGGATATATAATGGACAACTGTACAAGTCACCGTATCTCTCTTGGTCGATGATGGTCCATAGAAGGGTTCCACGCCGTAAGGTTCCTGACACCTTTTCATGTTTGAGCTTCGATAGGTTGAACCAGACCGATGTGATTGAGTCAGAGTTTATGAAAGAGGCTCCGGCGCGCTGGGATTTAGGAGCTATAACAAGCTTGATCGGGTCCTTCTTCAGATTCACTGACGAGAGGTAATACAAGATAGCGTTGACATCCGATTAAGCAAGCAGGTACGAGAGTCCCAGATGCCCGAAGGTCGGTCGGCGTCCATGGTCCAAAGACTTATCATTGGCCCTTTGAAGTATGATTTTCGTCAAAAATATGACCGCAAGGAGATGTCACCACTCAAAAAACATACGCACCTCAAGGAAATTGATCAGCCGGTCTAGACACAGCGGATCCTCTGGCGAAATTGGGAAGTCTCCGTAAAACATATGGCATCATGCCTCGAGGCAACTCTGGTCATATGTTTCGTCACTGTGTGTGTCGGTTACTTCTTAGAGCGGCTGCCTTGAGGCTTGTTGTTATTGTAACCTAAGTCTTTGCTTCGAAAGTGACTTGAATCTGGGGTTGATGTTCTGTAATTGAGCGAATGGGTACGTCAGATGGTTACTGAACGCGAGTGCCTTTAACAAGGTTGGCCTTAACGAGATGTATGGTCATAGGTGATGCTCGAGAAGCTGGCGGTTGATATAAAGCTAAAGTCAAATCTTAGCGTTCATGTTTTGGAAGCAGATTATTGACTAGGAAACTCCAGGAAATATTCTCCATGATCTTCAATTGGCCTTATCGGTGCCAATGTACAGAAAAGTATTTCAGAGCGCCGTATCCAGTAAATGATCAAGAAGAGACCAAAACAAAACGGAGTGAGCCAAATGTCGCTTGCTGTATTTACGAGCTCCGTTGGAGTGGTAGTGAAGGGTTAACAGAGTTGCAGTACAGTTACTACAGTACTGGCGGAGACAACATGACTTGAAACAACACGGTCAAGTGACCTGTGACGCAGCGCGCTGTCACGATTGTTCCAATGACTCCGCCAAGCCGACCCTAAAGTACCGATGCGCGAGGGCTGACGCGCTGACGGCCTGTAAACCTTTATTGCAGAGGCCTTTTCTTCATCTTTAAACCTCAGGCCTCACCGGTGACACTTGAAGTGAATATTTGTAGACCTTTTATCCGAATTTTTACGCACACACGGAGCTTCAGAGCCCCTGTATATTCTTCCTTTTGCAATTCGCCCAACCATCTGCTTGGAACCTTATCATCAAGGATCGCAGCCATAGCTGCAATTCGAGACGAAGAAGTTCCTTCGGATTCGGATAGGGAGCCACCAGTGGGGAGTCTAAACGCCTGAAAACACGTCTCAAAAATGGAAGGCTATTGAGCAGCGAAGTTGAAACGACCAACCAGATGTCCAAGCATTCAGATATCTGTCTGGAGCGAACATGTTGGGCTCATCAAAAGGGTCTCGGGCGCTGAATCGTAGTCTCGATCCTTATGTGGCCTGTAATCTCCCTGTTGGACTGTCGTAGTTTTGGATTCACTGCTCGAAAAGATTTCAATTCTCTCACCATGTCCCCAGCCGATGAACTCAAGCGGCCAATCTGCGACAATGGGATCTTTATCGTTCCAATTGTAACGACGTGGATTTGGCTGAGACTGAACGACAGTGAATGTTCCGATTTTCGAGCTGGTAAGCGGAGGTTCAGACTTCTGGGATTCATCCACTCGGGTTCGTCGGACGTCCCGAAGAGGATATTCTCAGCATTAACGGCTTTACATTTTCTCAGTACAAAGACAGAAATTGACAAAACTGAGAACTCACCGCCGTGCATTATTTTATCAGCATGCAAACACTGGATCATACCAGCTACTGAGATGACGCGTCGCACAGCAAAAACCGGCAGTCTGTGGTAAGGAGCGGACGCGACGAGGTTTTGAATGGAGTTCGTCAGGGTATTGGTCTCGATACAAATGTGAGCACCATGAACACTCTTCTCCCAAAAGAAGTATCCAAACAAAGGCCTTGCTGAGGTGGTCATCTCCTGGATCTTCTTTAGAATGGGAATTTCGACCTTCTCCGCACGTTCAGAGAGGTTCAGAGGCGGCGACATTGAAAATTTCAATCGTAGAATATCCCGAGGCCTCTTCGTTCCAGACAAGCCACGAAGACGATCGAGATCCGTATCCAGGTTTCCTAACAATCTCATATGTGCCTTTGCTTAACTTCTGGCCCAGGTCCGCTGGATATATATGTAGGCTTATCCAAAGGTTCGTCGGAGAAAGACATCAGGATGTAAATTAGATTGAGGGCATTGACGGTCCAAGTTGATGTTATTTAAATGGAAACAGGCGACGCTCGACTGTTGGACGACCCTCCGAGTCTTAATTGCGCAATACGTCTTGATTTGGCTTTATTTGCCTCGACGATCGAGGGCCTGAGTCCGTCTGACTCGTTGGAGCCATTTTGGATTATGTTCGACAACCAAAATTTAGGTTACCTGCGTTTTAGCATCCAATACTCATTTCTTGGCACTATGTACCAGCATAGTACCGAATCTACATATCAGTGTACTCTACGAAACTCAACGGTGTCCTTTGGCCTTAGACGCAGGCTTGGGGCTGGCCGATCTTACCTGTGCTGGTTTAGGTGCATTTGGTTTGGCAGCTCTTGGTGGCGGTGAATGCTTAGCGGCTTTTGGTGAAGGACCTCGAGTTGGGCTACGACCGCGAGCGGGAGCTGGGGATGACTTTCCTCCACTACCTCTCGAAGGATTTGGCGTAGGACTACGACCACGGGCTGGAGCTGCAGACAGCTTTCTCGAGGGGCTTCGACTACGACCACGAGCAGGAGCAGGAGAGGACTTTCTACCTCGGCCTCTTGAAGGACCTGGCGTAGGACTACGACCACGAGCTGGAGCTGCAAAGGGCCTTCCTCTTGAAGAGCTTTGACTACGACCACGAGCAGGAGCTGGGGATGACTTTCTCTTGGAACCCCTCGAGTGACCTGGCTTAGGGCTTTGGCTGCGACTACGGCCAGCTGGAGAAGACCTTCCTCCACGGCCTCTTGAAGGACCTGGCGTAGAACTACGAGCACGAGTATGAGCTGGGGATGACCTTCTCTTGGTGCCCTTCGAGGGACCTGGCGTACGGGCTCGGCTGCGACCACGATCAGGAGCTGGGGAAGACCTTCCTTCACGACCTCTTGAAGGGCCTGGCGTAGGGCTACGACTACGAGTGCGAGCTGAAGGAGGATTTCTCCCGCCTTTCGAGGGACCGCGACTTCGGATACGATGTTGGGTAGGACTACTTGCGCGTGAACGACCTCGGTGCTTTGGTGAAGAACTCCGTGTCGCGCCTAGCTTTCGCGGAGAATTTCGTGGCTTGGCTTTCGGACCAGATGAATGGCCAGCATAGCCGAGAGACTTTCGCATCACTTTATTGGTTATGAAATTATGCTCCCCAGGCTCAAGCCGAGAATGCGCGAGAGAGTACTCTCCGTGCTTCTCACTCAATCGTGTATGCCATTCAGATTTGAGGCGATGATCTGTAACTGCATGCGCAGCAGAATGGTGCAACGTGGCGGCTTGAAGGTGCTTGGACACGGCCGCTGTGTGCTTTAGCTCGTGGTGGGTGTTCTCGGTTGCTTGTTGAGCTTTGAGTGCGCTGTGTAGAACATGATTGATGGGTAAGTTGGGGGTATGAGTTGCACCGATCAAGTTTGCTTTAGCTTGGTGACGGTGAGACTCCGCCAACTGAACCCTCGCTTCATCATGGTGATGAACAGCCGCAAGTACATGGGCTTCTCGCACACCAGGCTTGTGATCTGGTAGGAATGCATAATTCCAATGGCTTCTGGCTGCAGCACTATGAGCTTGGTGTGCCTGTTCGTGGCTCTGGGCAGCTGTATGATGTGCGTCGGATCCAAGATCATGTACCGTTCCATGTCGACCTTGTCTAATTTGATCCAGGTGAGCGGCGCTTACTCGAGCGCCTCGAAACGCCTGCTTGTAAGGATGCATTACGTCCTCAGACGCTGTGGTTGGTCCAAGGTACACTTTGCTCAGATTGTCGACACCAGGGTGTACGCCATTCGCTGGCATGGAGGGGTTGAAGTGATGAGACGTTGTATGAGAAATCGGCGCGACATGCCATTCCTGTGCGTGCAAGTGATCCACAACAATATGAGGATGGTTCCCGTCGCCGCTACCTCCCTATTACTGGTTGATCAAGGCCTCTACCCATCAAAGGGAAAGCTGGCTTACAGTGATTGGTGAGCTATTCTGTGTATCTGACGGGGCAATCCAAACAACCTCTCCGACCGATGGTGTGTAGCCAGGTAGTGGAGTGCTTACCACGCGTCTGAAGAATACACTACTGCACAGCAGCTGCAAGAAGATGATTGAGAAAAGTGGTGACATTGGTAGACAGAAAGCCTAATGCCACCAGGGCAACAAGAAGAAGTTGTAATGAGACCAGCTAGAGAAAACAACGCTCGCGTCTGGATTTTATACTACGGGGTTATATCAGGTCTCTCAGAAAAGCTGCTTGACATCAGGGCTAAGGAATGGGCATTATCACCCACAAGCAACCCACAAACAAGGAATAAAGATACCGCACTCAATTCGTTGAACTGAGATATCGTAGAAAATATAGTAGCTAGATCAGAATCATGATTTATGTTCGATTGAGACTTACGTACTATGCTTGCTTCTTTCGTCATTTATCATTTATCCATGCGCCCACAAAACATCTGTGGGCGTTTTCACTTTGGTTGGTGGAGCCTCTCTTCTCTCTTCTTTGCTCGTAGCACGACCAAGTGCTACTTTCACCCCTTTACCACCCGTAAAACCATTGAATACCATGATGCCTGAACTGCACGACGACATCTGGAAGCTAATATTCCTTGCGGTCGTTCGAGAGAGGGCAGAGCTGTTAGCCACCATCCGCTCTGTCAACGTTCATTGGCACAACCTTGCTTCATGTACACCTCTACTTTGGACCAATATCGTCTTGGACCAGGTGGCCCACTTAACCAACTTCGATTATATTGAACTCTTCCTGTCGAAGTCAGGAGGCGCTCTTTTGGACGTTACTGTCTTCTTGCCAGGTTATAAACCCAACAACGACATCAAAGTGCAGCTCTCTTTAAATTCTTTTAAAAAGGCTGCTTGGAGGATCAGAACCTTACATATCTCGCTTTTCGATCATATCGGCGTCGAATTTCTCTTAAAATGTATGGGAGATGGTCAACCAGCCCCAGTGCTGGAAATCATGGAGATCTTCATTAGCGTAAAGAACGACGATTACGATGACAATTTTTCTTTTGAGGCACTTACGACCTGTTTCATTCCATCTCCCAATCTCCAGCACCTTACGATCCCTTCTTGTCCTTTCCCCAGCCCAATCAATGCAGCCCCACGAATCTCCACCATCACTTCGATGTCTGTCTTCAATACCTTTCCGTCAATGATGGTGGAAAATTTCTTACCGTCTCTGGAGGTTGCGAAGCACTTGGAGCGGTTTTATTTCTATTCCAAAGACACATATTCCTGGGATGAAACGGCAAGACTTGATTATTCCCCGATTGCTCATGTGGAGTCGCTGCGTTCCATCGATGTCACCGCCCCAGGCATGGGAACCGACTTCATGCGTAATCTCGAAGCCCCGGTGTTATCCCATGCGCGGCTGGACGGTTGGAGGCGCCATTACAACCCCAAGTACGATAAACTCACGTTCAAGGGGCAGATGAAGGCTGAACCTATCTCTGCTGCCCTTCAGCGTACATCTATACGGTCTCCGCTTTTGCGTAGCCTTCAGTTGGAATTCATCAGGCTGTACAAGCCAGATGAAGAATTCCCGAACATCCTTACGGGTAATTGGTTCCCAAACCTCGAGGAGCTACTATTGAAAGAAGTATCAGTCAAAGATCAACATTTTATTGAAGCAGCTCGGAGTTCAACACCTCTGAAACAACTCGCCGTATTCAAGTGCAAACATGTCAGCGCTCGTGGCCTTCGTCCCTTTGTGGTCGGAAGACAGCACGGCTTTTCCCTCACTATCGAATTACGGCCTAAAGTTTCCTCCAAAGCTTTTAAAGCTTTGTCGGCGTTGTGTAATATTACGGTTCGCCGCTGAAAGGCAGTCTCAGTCTCAGAGTGAGATTCGGAGTCGAAGTTGACATCGTGCAGATTGTTCATCTCACCTGCGCTTCAATCATCACACACAGACGCCTTGTCTCTTTGTATGATAACATCTCTTTCAATTTATATAATTTTCAGCAGTCATGTACATAATGGGCTTCAGAGGTGGTTCTTCTTCTTCTTTTTGAAAAAGCAGGGTCAGTAGCAGAAGCCGTCGAAGTTGGGAGTTGCTATCAGTCGGGCGTTCTGGAAGCTTGGTCAAAGACATAGAAGAGAACCTCCTTTGTCGTACAGGCAAAATTTGACACATTACGTGGCTGAATAATGCTGACCCTCTCTCTGATTTAATGTCGGTCCCTCTCGATCGAATAACTTTCGAGAGAATTTATTTCGTTCATCCAGGTAATCACGAAGTTCTGTTTGTGGGTGCTCATCGCTTTTGTAATGCTGGAAATTGACTCTGGGGTGCTCCCTATCTCGGCGTGCTTCTCCTTGGCTTTTTAGTGAACGCGGAAGGCCGCCTGATCAGCAGTTGTAGCGCCGTGCACCTGGAAACCGCACCAACATCCTATGCAACATCGACGCCCCCAATCTATCGCATGCAAGGCTGGATGGCCGGAGGGACTGGGTTGAAGATTGCCCGGGAGTTTTGGCTTGATGAAAATCTCGCGTTGCCAATCTCTGTGACCCCTCCGAAGTCTCTATTTGGAATATATTCGACTACAACAACCAGACGAAGAATACAGACATATTTTGTCCGGAACGTGGTTCCCGAATCTCGAAGAGCTGCTACTGAAGGTGCTGGAAATACCAGACAAGCCTTTCATAGCTGCTGCACCCAAGTCGACGAATCTCCAGACCCTCACTGTATCAAGTGTAAAAATGTGACAGCTGACGGCCTGCGCCCATTCGTAGCAGGTCGGTGCAAGGATTTTTCACTCGTCCTCGAACTCCGTCCCGAAGTTCCTAAGGAGAGATATGAACAGTTATCGGAGATGTGTGGACTGAAGTTCCTTGCTGATAAAACACGTACGTAACCCATATATTTTACTTTGTTATTTTCTTCATCCCAATCAATCGAGCTGTTGAGTTGAATATCCAATCTGTGATGAAGGTTTGCTCATCTACGAGGTAAAATGCCATTATTCAAACGAAAAGAAACTTCAATGATCGCTTAGAGATGATTGCAACACACGCGAACACTCCTTGACACAACGACCGAAGTGTCGAAGGATGTTGAGCAGCTAGTCATCATCATGTTCGAGAGGTCGTTTCAGGCACAAGTAGAGACTCCAAAGCATCGTTCAGCTGTCACCGCATCGCGTAGCTTGGGCTACGGGTCGTAATTCGTTCTTGTACGAAAGACGGTGCGTAATGCATACTGGATTCAAGACATTTGCGGAATACTGTGGACAGTTCACAATAATTTTGTCCATTTCGTGTGGCAATGGGCGAAGTGTTGGTTGGCTTTCTTGAATAAAGATGTCGGGTTAGAGCCAAAAGTTTCGAAGCTCAGTAAAACTTTGGCTGTCGGTCTAGTTTATAACAGGTTAACGAAACCCTCCACATTCCATCATATAAGCAAGGTTCGGTACGTCAGGTAGATTGCAACGACGATGGAGCACCCGTCTGCTTGAGATTCGAAGCAAGGTCGGTTCGGCCATTTCATACGGGCTGAGCGCAGTGTAAGATCCTTTCAAAGGAAGGGATATGTTTGATATTTGGACTATTACGGCGCGGTATACCTATTCAATATCAGTATGAGACATTGGCACAGGCAAAAGAGACGCACTGCAAATCCTCTAAAATATCTTCTACGACGAAGCGGCCGGCGACCTATCACCCAGTATGGCCCGACCTGAATCTTCATCCGTCTGCTCGAGCATTTTCTTTCTCCTCTCCAAGAGCTCGCCGCGTTTCTTAGCAAGCAATTCGCCTGACCGGATGTCCCATTGGTATGCATAATATCCAATCACTCCAAATGCTCCCATTGACAAAAGGTGTCCTCCAGGATCTGTCGAGCCATTGGTTAATTCGTGTAAGCTCGGAAAGCCGCTGTGGACACACTTGAAAAAAGATTCCTCCGTTGAATACCAAGTTGGCCAAACCGAACTCCAAGACCAAAAAAGGAGAACCCGATAATATTTGCCAGTAGAGACATGGTTGAAAATGAGAAAAGCCCGTGAGAGCGACAACGACGACGACGAAAGGTTTGTGTTCGCTGTTTCTTCCGACTGCCGGCTGTCCACAAACGGTGCCAACAAAACAAAACCACACTGATAACACTGCCACAGACGCGATTAATTGAACGCCCGTCTCCTTTGACTCGTGTTTAGATCGCTTTCTTTTCTGTTCTTTTATCTTCGGATTTTGCAAGCACTTTGCAGCTCATTAATAATCATTTTTGCGTAATGGCAGAAACTAGCACTTCAATTGACATGAGCTCTCCAACTGCTCACAAGCTCGCGACGGCAAGGCAGAAGAAGGACACCGCTGATCAGGCATTTAAGATTGGGAACACGAAAGATGGTGAGGATTTCGAAGATTCATCTACTTCTTCCAACTCTGACAAAGGAAATACCAGCGCTAAAGTCATATCATGAAGTAAGTATGGCCTCGTGTCTCGAGCATGAGCTATATCCTGACTCCCTTCTGTTAACCTCGTGAAAGTCGCTCATGTATCTACTGGGCCTTGACAAGTCAGTTCGTTTCCTACAAAATTTCTCTTTTTTATGTACATTTGCTCTACAGGAACGCTTTGCAAAGTATTGGAATGGCTCCCAAGACGACAGAAACAACGAAAGATGGCAAAGTCCAAGAGAAAACTGAGGTTGGTACTCAAACATGTTTAAGTGGTATTTGTGAAACTAAAACCCCAATCATAGGTTGATGAGATTGTAGAGAAGATTTATGCAAACATGTCAGCATGCCACTTAAAGAATGGTAACTGGAAGCGAGCACAAGAAACAGCCGAAAAGGTTTGTCTATCATTCAACTAGAATCGTGTTGATCGTCTGATGTAACGCGAGTTTAGGCATTGGCCAAGAACGAAAATAATTACAAGGCTATGTTCCGAAAAGGCAAAGCCCTTGGCGAGCAGGGCTTTTTTGAGAAGTCTGTGAAAGTCCTCGAGGATCTAAAGACGAAGAATCCCACAGGTATAGCAGGTTTTTCCTGTTCTCCAGCTTGTCGTTTCTCACCTGAAGTGCACAGATAAGGAACTCGTCGAGCAGGAAATTGAACGGTTAAGAGCCATTGATAATGAACGAGAGAGGGTGCACAAGAAGAAGATGAAGGGTATGAATATTCTAGAATGTTCTTTCGTCTACATTAACTCGTGTTCGATAGGATTCCTTAACAAGGCCGAGAAGAAGGGTAACACACTTTCATTGGAAGAGGGGTCATCATCTGTGCCTGAGTCGATTAAGCAAGGGTTTATCGAGGAAGTTAAAGACGAATGACCGAAGCGTCTATGATACCGTGTACTTTTTTCATCTTGGAGATAATTTCATTCAATTGTCGCTCTGCTCAGACTACACGCGGACTTAGGAATTGGACACAGAGTCATACCAGTTTGACAACGTTTTTGTTAACGAATTCGTCTACTTGAAACCCGCCTGAAGGAGGAGAAACGACCCCTGCTTTCTCGAGGATACTATCAAGCGCTGGTTAATTATATGCAGTCCTCTTCAAGGTAGTTGCACTGACCTGAGAGTATGATTGAATAGCGAAGAGGGTATCTCCAAAAGATTAGATGGGTAATCGACGGTTTTCATCCAGGCCTTGAATCTTGTTAACTTTCTTCAGTCACTTCGAGTAATGACGGCTATACCTCTATGTCCTCCTTCGGATACCCGAATTTCTCCTCAATAAAAGGTATGTTTTTTGTCTTTCTACTCTCCTCTGAGTTAAAGTCATTCACAAATTTTGTCAGAGAAGATAAGAAGGTCGTGACTGCCTCCGCCGAGGTTTGAGACTGAGCAGCGATTAACCAGGATTGCCAAGGTGTGGGCACCGAACCGATCTGAAATTCATTAGCGTCTCCCGAGTGATACACGACAGATGCTACCCACAAAACGTGCTTCTCCTTTATCGACAAAGGGTTTAGTGGTGAACCATTCCCACATGAAAGCGCTTGTGGATCCATCATTAACCGAATTAATCAGGCCTCGAATGTCATTGTTAACTGAGGGATGACAGCAGTCAGTCTCCTTGATAAAACGCGGAAAAAAAATTGCATTATTTACCTTGGAACTTCAGGTTATCTGTGGGCCAGCTGTTCTGGAAAGCCATTACATACGCCATGACTTGACTTCCGCTGAAAAGAAAGTGGTATAAAAAGACTTTGACTGAAGAGGTAGCCCGCGACGAACCTTCCATATCTTGAAATGCCAATAGTTGTGTCTTTAAGATCAGCGATGGAGTTATATTTTGACTGAGTTCCCGTAATGACTGCCCTGTTAGGACGGATTCAATACGACAAGCGGCCAGAGGCGGCCAGACAAAAGGTACCAGTTGAGTGGCGAAGAAACATAGCTTCCTACGAGTTTATACGCTTTTGACCCTTTCGCAATACCGGTAATCAACGCATCCGTGAGAGCACTACTCATACAATTAGTACGGGATCCTAGAGTCAAGTGAAACTGACATTGCTACGTCGATCTCGTCATTTGTCAAGCGAGAAATGAGCTGGCCTGTGCCACCTGTATAAAGGTTAATTATGGCAAAATATTAGTTCTAGTATGTCTGCATACTAGGGCATTCAACCAGCTCAAACGTCTTCCCAGCATCTTGTTCCGCGAATTGGAGGAGTGGTGTGGAGAAATGCTCTCTGACTACCACATCACGATCAGTCCACTGGCTGATACGTATGATGACTGAAGGTACCATATCCGATTCTGAGAATCATGGTTGTGCCTTTGGTTTGATGGTGATTGAACGAAACGGAACCTCTTAATCTTCGCTGGCTAATCTGATCGCGTCAGACTTAGAAGGCGCGAGCTGTCACGGCACGTGCTGTAGTCATTCGTCACTGCAGCATGTCGTACGTACGCTGGCTTTCATGTTGATTCTAAATTTCAAGCTACCTATATTTCTAGACAAAGGCTAGGCGTCCTATGGAATAGCTCAAACAGCGCCGCTGACGTGACTCCCTCTGCTTTATCTCATGGACAACGTTCATTCAACCTCAGCATCTGAGAACTCCACACCAGAAAGTGCAGTTGGCATCTTGGACAAGTACTATTCCACAGTGAAGCCTCTGCGACAATATCTTGACGACGTCTTCAAATTATCTTCTGGGAATGTATCACGACTAGTAAATTTATCAAGAAATGGCGATAAAGACGTATTCTTGGATCTCCTTACCACCTGTTACGTTGGAGTGAAGCAAACACCCAGACTGTCACTCCGAGTTTATCCAGCAGCTCTGGAAATGCACGAAGTGAGTCCAAAACAGGTTGTATCTGCATTTTTAACGGATTTTTAGGTGATAGACCAAGCTCAGTCTAGGGTTTTTAGGTCCAAGCGGGGCCAAAACGTCATAACGTCGGGATATCGCCTTGTACGTTGAATTCTTCTACGAGAACATCAACGAACTAAATCTTGTGAAGGCGCAACACTCAGATGACATGGGTAAAGCTGGGATGGCGAGGTCAGGCATCACAAATTTCTTTGTGAACACCATCATAAACGTCTTCTATGGCATCGAATGGCGAACTTTATTACAACGGTATTTCAGCCGTTTTGAAAGATTCTGATAAGCATTAACCAAAACTCAGGATAGGCGACGATGCGATGATCCATCTGCTCTCTGAAACATCTTTGTTTGTCTCTCTACCAAACGGCTGCCTGTGTCAAGTTGCTGGAGAACCACTTATTCATCTGGCCCCTGCATTTCACGTCGCTACATCTTCAAAGACAACGGCCCCATCATCTAACCCCGGGAAAACAGATAATACCAAGAAACGGACACTTCCCGATACCGATACTGCTGTCCGAAGAGAGCAGTCGAAACAGCAGAAGATCCCTAAGATCCATTTTGGAGACCAAAGTCAAGTACCCCAATCGCCAGCAGCGTGTGTATTTAAATCTCTTCCCCAATACTTTGCTGAACTGCGTACTGCTAGTTTGACCCCCGCAGATGTCTCTTTTACTCGTGCGAGACTATTCTACACAAAACCTAATTTTATCCCGCACACGAAGTATATCCTTGTGGGGTTACCTTTGAAGCGTACGTTAGCTCACCATTGTCATTGTTTTGGGTCGCTGACGACATACACATAGACATCCTCAATCGCCTGGCTCCCTCGTACGACAGAAGTCCACTTAAAGACGATGACGATTCCCGCAAACTGGCAGAGAAGACCCGCCACTTCTCAAAATATGTCTTCGCCAGGCAGTACAATCTTTCAAATCCATTTTCTTCTCCGCCAGCTAAAGGTAGCACTTTCAAATACGGCGATTACATGGACCGCGAATCAGACATCAAAGTATAATTTGACGTCTTTCCTCAATTTGTCTTGACTGACGATGCCCAGAGTCTAGGAAACTGTAAAACCCCGAAACGGTTGAAGGAGGTGCTTCCGTTACTGGAGAAAGTGATCAAGCGACATCAAAAATGTGGATATGTACCTCTAAGGAACGTAGCATGCCCATCGAAGGTCAGTTCAGCTACAAGATACTTTCGCGCTTCTCTAACCCTCGAATCCAGATTACTACTTTTGATGAAAAACAAATAGATGAGAGCATCATTCTCGTACGTGTCTTCCACTGATGAAATAATTTCTTTCAAATTGTGATTTCATAGGAACTCATGTCGGAAACCTCAATACAACTGAAATCCCAACGTTCTCTACCTGGAGCAAATACTTCGTTGGACTCTAATGGGAGTCGAATTCAGCCAATGGGCATGACACAGGCTCAAAAGCACGCTCGAATCAAACCCAAGTTCGTCGAGTTCGCCTGCAGTCATACTGAAGTCCGTATTCCCTTTTTCGTCTTTATCCGATGTAATATTGAACTTTTGTTTAGATTTATCGATATGTTGTGCTCATTACCAACACCATCATACCATCTGCATTCTGGGGCTCCTCAAGAAACCTCAAAGTAATCTTTGCTTGTACGATATTACTGTCGTCGATTCTTCTGGGTTTCTAACTCGCCGTGTAGACGTAAAAGAACTGATTAGCTGTCGAAGATACGAAACTTTCAACGTTCATCATGTCCTGCAAAATTTCGGCACTGCAGATTGTGATTGGCTCATACCTCCAGGCCCGGGCGCCCTAAAGCAGACCAGAGTGTCAGTCTCGGATGCACTCAAGCGGCGCGAAATCTTGGAAGACTTCATGTTCTGGTACTTTGATTCGTTCCTTTTATCTCTACTCAAAGTAAGTAACCATACTCGCTCCCCAAGATTCAGGCAACTGAACTAAGCCACGTAGACTACTTTTTACATAACAGAATCCTCCGCTTTCCGTAATCATGTCCTATACTTTCGGCATGATGATTGGCATACCCTCTGCTCTCCTTTGATTGAACGATTGACCACAGTCACTTTCGAGAAACTTACTGACGTCAGTATCTTCAACAACTTAAGAGTATGGCACTGATAATAACTTACTCAATTTAGGATGAAGCAACAGAAATTCTACGTCAACGAACACTCGGCTTCTCGTTCGTTCGATTACTACCCAAAGATACAGGTGTACGACCGATTGTTAATCTTCGGAGGAAAAAGACTGTGTCCAAGGTATTTTCTTTAGCTGCTTCGTTATCCATAGTTTAATTACGCCCATACAGGGATCGTCTACTTTTGAACAATCGATCAATCAGATTCTTCAGGCAGCTTTCAGCATACTGACATATGAGAAGGTATATTGTTTGTTTGTTTCTACCTTATTCAGCTAATCTGTTTCCTTAGACCAATCAGCCAAAGTTGCTCGGCGCGTCGATCTTCAGCCCCGATGAGATCCATCTCAAGTTGAAGAAATTCAAAGCTTCACTGCCGAAAAGCGCCACGGGTGCCCTGTACGTTTTCATGGTATCCAATTCGTCTTGTGGTCTGATTTCACTTCCAGATCGCAACTGTACTTCGTCAAGTTGGATGTGCAAGCATGTTTCGATACTATTGAGCAGAACAAACTGCTGCAGATCCTGAGGGAGATTATCTCTGAGGTATGCTCAACGTTTCGCACAGTTTTCTACCCCTTAATTTGCTTGAAGGATGCATACATGCTGCAGAAGTACGGCCAGATTAACACGGCCATGGATCGTGTTAGGCGTACGTACACCAAGAAAGCGATTCCAGAAGGTGAAGACAATCCACTGTATCACTTGAGTATGCTTACTGAAGCCTTCATAGACGATCACCCCCATTTTGTTCGTTACGCTACAGACCTTGCTAACGTCTTACGAAACACTATTTTCGTTGATCAAGTACGACTATTCTACGCTGCGTGTTGGATATCTACTGAAGAATTCTCAGGTAGTATACCCTATTTCCAAGAAAGCAGAGATTCTTGACCTTCTTGAGCAACATATCACGGAGAACATCGTCAAAGTTGGTTTTTTTGTCTCTTCATTCGATCAAGCTCTAATTTATGGGTAGATCGGGAACAGTTACTACAAGCAGACTGTTGGGATACCCCAAGGCTCGGTGTTGTCGTCGATTCTCTGCTCTTTCTTCTATGGAAACCTAGAGAAGAAATTCTCCCGATTCATGGTTGAAGGCGAAGGCGTGCGTACTATCAGAGTATCATCTTTGATATTCGCTAACTATGTGACTCTGGCAGCTTCTACTACGACTCATCGATGACTACCTCTACATAACCACGAGTCAACCAAACGCTCGCGAATTTCTCAAAATCATGCAGAAAGGTAGTTGTTGTGCTCAATTATCAGGATTTAGTTAAAATTTTCCTAGGCCATCCTGAATATGGTTGTTCTATCTCACCGGACAAAACACTCACGAATTTCGATGCTGGTGACGGCTCGTTGAATGTAGTTGATCCAGATCAGCGGAGTGAGTAACGAATCTGTTCAACTACATAGGCCTACAAGTTGACCTTGCGCTTATAGCTTTCCCTTGGTGTGGCTTTGCTATTGGCATGCGCGATTTGTCCGTCTCGGTTGACTATACTCGGTACCATGGAAGTGGTCAGTCACATTTGGTTTATTTGTAACACCATTATTCAGAGCAAATAGGCCTCCGAAGTACCTTAACCATCGAAAGGGGACGGCGACCAGGCTCAGGACTTTCCCATAAGCTCATGCAGTAAGCAGATACATTCTCATTCAATAAACCATGATTCTTATTATGGGTCTCAAGGCTCGCAAAAGCGAAGAGCCACCCCATTTACTCCGACAGGGAACTCAACTCGGAATACTCGGTTTACCTCAACATTTATCAAAATCTTGCTCTCACTGCTTTGAAGTTACTGGAATACCTGAAAGACTGGGGTACGACGAGGAGAATCAATTCGACTTTCATTCAAGGTAGCTGATGTTCTACGTTAAGTTAGTCAGTGATTGTTGATGATCGATATCAGGTGTCATTCAACGGACTATTTTATATAATTACACCTCTATCCGAGCTCAAGAAAGGCGAAAAAATGGCCAACAACACACACAGATAAAGAAAGAAGCGGTCCTTTGGTATGTATGGATTCTCCCTGCAAAATCTTGTGTTCTGACACTGGCTTAGGCTCGGACATCACGCGTTCCATTATGTCCTCAGCCGTAAACCATCTAGGTACTCCTTGATAGTGAAGGCACTCGAAATAGAAGTCCGCCGATCGAAGAATCGGCGTTTTCTACGACAATATCAACCGTTGGTGACTGAAGGTCAGGCGGGGCTGGCGCAGATTCTCCCTTGAACTTATGGCATAATATAAATACCTCATCTCAGGTTTCTCGTCAACCGGATTCGTATCCTGATTCGAGACCGTAAGGTGCATGCTATGTTGACCAATGTTAACATTGATCTTTCATGTAAATCTTAAATAATTACCTTTTCGACCCACCTGGCGACACTCTCTAAATCTATCGTAGCCTTATTACAGCACCATTTGGCCACTCTCGTTCGGTTAAAGTCATTTCAAAATAGGTTCATAGCCCCACGCTTTGATCTCGGAGTCGGTAACTCGAGAAGCCGGACAAGACCGCCGGTTTCGTCGGCTCGGTTCAAGATGAGCTGACTTTTTATATTCGACTTCCACATGCATTGTGGATCGCTAATCAAGCCGCTTCAGTCATATAAAGCTTCATTCTTCTTCTCTACGATAACTGCTCGCTACTACCCACCCTCTTCCTTGTACTCTTTCACAAACAAACGTCTTCGAACATATTCGACAGCTATTCCTCAGTCAACAACTTCCAAAATGTCTGAAACGACTGGATTTTATTCTTTGAAAGCCGAGCGTCCCAATGGCCAGATTTACGACTTTGCCGACTTGAAAGGCAAGACTGTCTTAATCGTAAATGTTGCGTCTAAGTGGTAAGTCGGCTTCGCACCCTCAGTTGGATATATTCTAAACTGCCTTGATAAGTGGTTCCACACCCCAATATAAAGGTCTTCAGGCTCTATATGACAAGTACAAGGGACAAGGGCTAGAAATTCTTGGTTTCCCATGCAGCCAGGTAAGCGCCAAGTGCTCGAGGAACGAACTCTAACCATTAATTAAATCACACAGTTCGCCAACCAAGAGCCGGCAGATGATGAAGGAATCCAAGAGTTCTGCACTCTCAACTACGGGGTGACCTTCCCCCTCATGAAGAAGTCCGAGGTCAACGGTGATAACAGCAACGAGGTGTACCAATGGCTTAAGTCGCAGAAATCGGGATTGTTAGGACTCACCCGTATTAAGGTTAGTAAAGCCTATATGTATCTCCTGTTAGTATCTAACGTTCACGTAGTGGAACTTTGAAAAATTCCTTGTCGACAGCCAGGGTAATGTTGTCAATCGATGGGCCACAACTACAACCCCTGAAGCCATCGACTCAACTATCGCTAGTCTTGTGTCTAAGCCCACAACCTCAGATGAGGGTAAATTGTAAAGAAGCTTTATTATTGCATCTGTAAAGGTGAAGCCTTATCTAACTTTGAAATTTGATGTATTTCTGTTCGAGACTTTGATGACTTGGTATTTGATATCCATTCGATTCGCCTGCACCCCATTCCATATGCTCAGGCCTGTTAGGGATTTTTGACTTTACTTGGGCCCACATCCTTACCAATGCATCGACTCCCTCTGAAATCTAGCGGTCGTGAAACCTTTTCAGAACGCACCCCTCTTGCTTGCCTGTAAAGATGGTTGACGTGGGCCAACCGGTGGAATCAGAATTCATTGCGGTTGCTCCAGCCTTGCGCATTCTCTTCGTCGAGACTGTCTTCCCTTCCTTTTGGGACTACCTTTTCTTTCCGGCTGTAGAATTCCTCCATATCTGGGCCCTGCCACGACAGTGAAGAT
Source organism: Crepidotus variabilis (assembly GCA_015657495.1). NCBI lineage: Eukaryota > Fungi > Basidiomycota > Agaricomycetes > Agaricales > Crepidotaceae > Crepidotus > Crepidotus variabilis. The sequence continues at coordinate 326,565 of MU157827.1, read as the reverse complement.
GGCGGCTGTTGGACTCGCTTAGAAACCCTCATACGTCGCTCTGGGTGTAGACTACAGAGCCTGATAGTCGACGATGACCATCCTACCAAAGCCGACATTGTTTAACTTCTCCTTGCCAACCCCGAAATTAAGCGGCTTTGGTTTGGAGGGAACATTTTTCATGTCCTCGTATTCTCGAGATTAGAAGTAGAAAAAATGTCCCAGAATACCATGCAGCCCACCCAGAACTTTTTGGAGAATTTAGAATCTTTCCAATACATGTCCGTCAGCATCGACTTCAACTCGCCATGGTTAATCGCCTTTTGACGAGTATGACATCTCGCACTCAGCAATAACTTCAATCATTAGTGTTCCACTACAGGGGCAAACATCCAGATGGGTCTTACACTACCGCGCTGAATAGGAACATGTTTTATGCATGTCATGGATGTTGTGGATAGTTTAGACTTGAAAATAGTTGATGCAAAGGTCGAGATTTAGTAGAGATACTCCGACAGCATCATAGTCTGTAGTTCTCGACTGTCTAATATAAAATGCGAAAATTATGTACCATATACTTACAATCCTTTCGGAGTCTTTCCCCCCCTCCAAATAGCAAACTTTTCTTTTGGGGAGCTGAGTTTGAACGGGTTGCGGATGTGCAGCTAAAGCGAAGCGCGCTTGACAAGAAACGCTCACCTCTACTGTCCAGTTCGAATAACTTCTTCCTACATAGGAGGGTCGTCCTCTCATCAACTCAAGGCCCATATATCGTTTGCCTGGCTACGGAAGACTAACGTTCTCCCTTGCAACTCCACGAAACAATCTTGAAGTTTTATATAATGGCCAGCAACTTCAAGTTTTCCACAGCTGGCTGCGCTTATTGCCGACTATTTGGACGGAAGAGCAGTAGAATTCCTCAAGATATTCGAGATAAATGCCTCAAGAAATGCACTGGTGGTTGTTTCGCTTGCCAGAAGCTCACGGACATTGAGCGCAAGATTGCCGACGCACGTTGCGCTCTCCAGAGCCTTTTGGACGCACGAGAGGAGCTGGCATCCACGTTGAACGCTTATCACGACCCCTTTGTCCATCGCCTTCCTCTTGAAATTACCTCCAGCATTTTCGTTCACTGCAGACCCGTCGAACCTCTGGTTTATACCTCCGCTCTACGCCACGACGAGAAAAAACTTACTCGTGCAGTACTATCTCTTGGGCGTGTCTGCCAGAGCTGGCGGAAAATTTCTCGGAGTACACCAGAACTATGGACGATCTTCTGCGTAAGTATTACGCCTAGCAACTGCGTCCCTTCAGTCGTTTTTACCAACGAATGGCTGGAGCGATCTGGAGTTTTGCCCTTGTCCATCCAGATCGACGTGGAGGATAATCCTGATGAGGAGGAGGATATAGACGAGAAGGCGAGGTTTGAGCTCTGCCACAATATCGCTCAGAAAGTCATCGCTGCGGCTGCTCAACATGCACATCGCTGGGAGCTGTTGGATCTTCAAGTACCGTCCAAATTCCTGCCTATGATATCAACATTTCTTGCTGCCAAAGACATGCATCGTTTACGCCTTCTCAAACTCTATTCGTGCCCTGGATTTGGCGACGAAGAAATATTACACCTCAATGCCTCGCCCCAGCGGGTTGTACAGAAATTAGGCCAACTCGATCAAATTTCTATTGACTGGACAGCAGTCACTCACACTTCTATCTTTCAGCTGGACTTCTATGACGCTATCGACCTCTTTCAAAACGCACCCAACCTACTCTCTTGCGAAATATTATATGGAGATTATAGCGATGATCACTCACTACCAGAGTCTTACGTGGTTGCACCAGCTTTGCTCCGCCTCGAGATTAGACGCTTTCCCTTCCATTTTTGGGACTATTTCACATTCCCTTCTCTTGTCACCCTCCATCTCACATCTCCCAACAGGTTCGATGGTGGATGGGATTGGACTCGCCTGCAGAATCTTTTGCGCCGCTCTTCTTGTTCAATACAAGAATTATCAATCAAAGATGCTTCTGAAACCCCGGATACCGCTGGCCTCATAGATGTCCTAAAGCTCACCCCCGACCTCAAACGGCTCACGGTTTCAGGAATCCTCGTAGAATCCGTCTTTTGCTCGCTGGACGCCGCCGTAATGTTTTACGGAAACATGCCGCCTACCACTGACTTTTTGAAGAATCTAGAGTCTGTGCGCTGCGAGACCAACCAGAGTGAATTTAACTGGTCGCCGTTGGTAGCTTTCCTCACCAACATGACTTTCAGATCAGAGCGATCTCTTTATACGTTCGACTTCAAGTACACAGAGGAATATTCGGAAGAAGTGTGCTGCTCAATCATGAACAGGGATGTGCTTAAATGTGTACTGGAGGTTGTTCATGGCTTGAAGTTCAAATTACTTGATTATAGAGGTTTAGATTTGCTGGGGAGACTGCGACGATTCCACAAAGTGTAATTTAACCCCACACCATTTTAAAAAAAAAAAACACACCTACTGTTCTCTACACTCTTATAATCATGCGCTTGTACTTTTTATCACTCGATCGACTAACGATCGACTGTCATAATAATTGAATTTATTAATACAATACGATCATTGTCCGCGTGCTCAACGTCCGGCGACATCGGCATTGTGGCTAGATCTCTGGCACTTGGAGACCAACACTCTCTTCAAACAACGACGACATTGCTAGCCAAGTCTGTCCATTCTCTCATTTCTTTCGCCATGCAAAACGAAATTATCAATGAAGGAGCAGCAGCGCTCTCCATTAACAGGCTCTCCTCTTTGACTAGTACCCAGAGACATCAGAATCCTAACTATGTCACCATCCAGGCGGCAGAGAGCTCGACAGAGTTTCTGAACGAAGTTGTGGAAGAAAAGAAGCCCAAGACGAAAGAGGAGCTCTTGGCGGAAAGAGCTTTGAAGCGCGCCGACAAAAAGCTGGCTATCCGAGAGAAAGCAGAAGGATTCAAGCGCGCAGTGAGCAATCTTGAAAGACTGGTCTTGCTAGCCATTACTGAAAAGATCGTAGGGAGACGTGCTTTGTTCATCAAAGAACTATAAAGCAGCTTACCCACAATACCTCGAAGCGATCCAGCTTTTGGGGAACGTCCCTGACTACTACATCAGCTTGGCTGCAGTCTATCGCAAGTTGACTTGGTGAGGTGGTAGGCTTTCACTATTTAGCATAATTCTAATCTCTCTTGTTCAGGTACGAAGAGGCAGCTCATGCAGCAACTCGCGCCCTTACTGTCGACCCTCACAATTTGGAGGCTCGTTACGTCCGTGGTGTATCTCGATTGGAACAGAGATTATTGAAACCGGCGAAAACAGGTAGCTTATCCCCCCCGAATTTGGTTGATTGGCTTTTGATCATGGCCTACAGACTTTGAAATCGTGCTCGAGCATGACTCATCTCATTTACTTGCTCGAACCGCTCTCGGGGAAGTTAATCAATTCGTGAACCAAGAGGGCGCCGACACCGCTGAGGAGGTTCAAATGATTGACTTTGGCTTTCCTCACTGGGATTATGAGGCTTTGGAAGTTGCCTCTGTCTCGGATTCCAGTGACTGCCAGCACGTTGGGAACGGTGTACCCTGTAGGTTTTACAACCACGAAGGCTGTTCCCGCGGATCCGAGTGTGCCTATTCTCATGCGCCCGATGAGAAGAGTGTGCGGGATGATCTGTGAGTCAAGTCACTACTTTACCAAATTTGGCGCTGATCTTCTATTTATGTTCTTGTGATGCAGTGGCAAGAATGTTTGCATCTACCATCTCCTTGACTCTTGCAAATTTGGGCGGTCTAAATGTGTGTATTCACATAACAAGGATGCTCTTCCGAAACGAGGTTGGTGGAATAGTCCAGAGAAGACTGCGAAAGTCAAAGCTGTTCTTGACGTCGCGGAGACAAATGCCCGGGTGGCGCGTCAACATGAAGCCCTAAAGTGGAAAGCCCAAGTCAAGGAGATGCGAACTTGGCCCAAGCCTCCAAAGAGCGCTGGAGTGAACGGGAAAGCTATGTCGCCAAAGAAAGTGTCGAAAGATGACCCCACCCAAGAAGTCGGTGCTACGAATGGTGGTCTCGATGAGAAACCTAAAGAGGCTACCATAGTCGAAGCTGAAGATGAAACCAAAGCGAAACCTAGTCCGAAAACTTCAGAAGGTGCAGCTCCCAAGAAGAAAACAACAAGACGCTATTTTGGTAAGAAAAGTACCTAGAAACCAACAAACGGTGAAGCGACGTCCGCACCTATTCAAAGTTCCTAGGCGGACCACTCTCAAGTACGTTGTTATACTGAGGTACTCGTACTTCAAACTCTGATGACTCCTCTAGCCAATGCTTCCGTCAAGCAATTGTGTCTCCTTGAATTCCTCTTGACTGAATATATCTGCTCACTATTTATTCCCTGTCTTTGAATCTTCTCATCCGATGACATGATCTATGGAGATTACTTCTGTAGCTTAGCTAGTTCTTCACTCGTAAAAAATATCTTCTTGAAATGCTGCGTTGGAGAAATGGAACTTCGTGGTCTGCTGGTGCTTTTGAAGACGATGGTGGCTGCTGGTGGGAACGAATTGATGCTCCGATCGTCTCAAGTCCTTTCAATCAATGACACCGATGTACAATGCTGCTTTATATTCCAAACAATCGGATTACCTACGAGAAATGGCGTAGCCTTGCCGACGTGCGTTCCCCAAGCATGTTATCGATGGGCGGTGCCTGGGCGCTCAGTACTTGGCTTTTCGTGACGAGAACATTTGGTGAAACTTACCACGAAACTTGAGGCAAGTTAATTCACTCTTGCGTTATTACGACCACCTATTCATCCATTGAAAACCATAGGTTCAACGATGAATCGCGAAGGAAACCTTCGAATTGAGGGAATCTTTCCGTCATGGAGCAGAAAGATCCCTTGGCTATTGAAAGGCCTAATCTTTCCTCCCTTGGCTCGCTTATTGCTGCGCCTATACGAGCGGACGGGGAACCTCAAATATCTTCTAACTTCAATCCGGTATTCGTATGTAACCCTCGTTTTGACCCCTATGGATCATCCCAGCAAACCGTACTACCAATCGCGTCTCGCAGACGCCTTATACGCGCGTTTTATCGCAGTGGGAAACAAGACGGATCTTCGGCTCAGTCAACTTCTCCAAGAAACTGCTATCCCTTCCGTGACACCCCAAGATGCATTCTTCAACTGGCATTATTTCAACTTACGCAGAACATACCATGCACGATACCAGCTCTGGGGGAAAATAGAAGACTTAGATGCAGAAATCAACTTTGCTAAATCAACCATCTCTCTACTTCCTCCGGGCCACAAGAATTGCGCATCCTGGCTTCGATCACTCGCGTATGCATATCACCTTCGTTATGGCTCTCTTGGGAGGTTAGAGGATGCGAATGCGGAGCTGGAAGCAGCCAAATCGGCCTTTAATGCAGCTGTTCAAGACGACGAGCGATGCCTTGATTGTAATACCTTGGCATCCGCCTACTCGAACCAGTTCATTGCTGGAAGACGACGAGAAGACCTTGATGCTGCGGTGCAGTGGGGCCAATTGTCAGTGTCAAAGCTTTCTACAACGGCGTCGATGAACTATATGTGGCAAAGCTTATGCAACTCCTTTCTCGACCGTTACAGCGCTTTCGAAGATCTGTCAGACCTCGAACACGCTACCGATGCTGCACGGAAATCAGTCGTAAGAGCAGAGAGCGATGAGGGTGTCTTCTACCACACCCTTTCGAGATGCCACTCACTCAAATATGATCGCCTCGGGCATTACGATGATCTCGAAGAAGCGCTCAAATGGGCCAACAAAGCAGCGGAGACCAAAGATAACAACCAAATTTTTCGAGGTGCCTACGCTCATCAACTATCCTCACTTTTTTTAAAACAGTATGAACGGTTTAGAGATGTTGATCAATTGGAAACCGCCGTAAAATGGAGCGAAACCGCAATCCGTTCTGTTGGCGGGGGTTTGAATCGGACACCCCAAATTCATCACACTTACGCCAACATTCTACGGCAGCGTTATTACCGGTATCGAAATCGTAAAGACCTCGACCTTGCTATCAAATACGTCAAGCTTTCGGTTGAAGCAACTCCTGCAAACGATTTTCTTCTCTATTTACGGCAAGACTCGTTGGTTTCTTTGCTCTTCACCCAGTATCTACTCGAGAAGCAGGTCGACCTCTTGCGAGAAGCTCTTGAACTTCAAGAATCTGTGGTTGCTGCAACAGCGCCCACCAGCATACACGCCTCTCAGAGGTTTCGAGTTTTCGCCAACCTTCACGAGGCTTATTATTGGGCGGGAGGGCCTCGTCATCATCGGGATGATGCCATGCGATGGAATCAGTCTGCCTTGGACGCTTCGTCGCTTGATGCCCCCGATAGGGTAGCATGTCTCGCCGGTCTCGTTCAACGATACTCCGACCGGTACTTACGGCTGAGGGAACCAGACGATTTGGAGCAAGCCATCAAAGTCGGGGAGGAGATGCGCAGACTTCTCCCACCGGACCACCCAAACATCGGCAAACACCTCTCAACTCTTGCAAGCGTGTACGCACATCGACATGGTCTTCTGCACGAAGAAAGAGATCGCGAGATTGCTTTGGAACTATTTTCTCAGGTCTGTAAGATGGAGAACGCCGATCCTTCCATGCGATGGTCAGCTATGAGAAGTTGGGTCATGTTCACACAAAACATGACGGATGGCCAACACACGGACGCTTATCGTGCAGCCTATCGTATCCTTCCCGAGCTTTTCTGGCTAGGAAATGACATGAAATCAAGGCACGAGACGCTCGTTCAGTACGACTTGGACAAGTTCACTTCAGAAGCTATTGAATCATGCTTGAAGGACGACGTGCTCGAACTTGCTGTTGAATTTTTGGAGCAGAGCTTAGCCTTGACTTTCCAGCAACTCCTTGACCTACGCACCAACTTATCCGAACTGAGAGACAAATTCCCGAACCATGCATCTCTGCTAGAGAAAGTCTCGAAAGACTTGCTCAGCGTCGCTGGCTTAACATCTATTGAAGACGCGGAGACAATCGATCGGTCAGACTGGGACAAGCAACGCACATTGGCCCTCGAAAGAGCCAGCCTCATCAAGACCATTCGCCAACTTCCAGGATTCGAGAGTTTTCTTGAACCTGTGAGTTTTGCCACCCTCAAAACGGCTGCAGATCATGGCCCCATCATCATCCTCAACTCGACTAATTACAAGTGCGACGCGATTATTATGTTTCCAGGAGGTAAACTTGTCTATGTTCGTCTCCTGGGCACCAATAGGAAGGAGGTCACCAAGCAGTACGAGCAGATGAAGTTTGCGCTCGGAGTATGCGGTATTCATTCACGCGGTTATCCCATAACAATACCGGAGGCTGAAGCCAGTGAGGTGACAGTGGACGAGGAGGAAGAGGAAAAAGGGGTAGCTCAGGAGGGAACGACAAGAGAACCGCGCGGGATACGACGGACACGGTACGACCCTACCACAGCGATGAACACCGTGCTCTCCTGGACATGGAAAGTCTTAGTATCTCCCATTTTCAAAGCCCTGCAAGCTGTAAGTCGCTTAGTGCTTCTGTTTACAAAACATTGCTGATGAATTTTTCTGATATCTACAGAATGGGGTTGCCAGCGGAAGAATATGGTGGTGCGCTACAGGACCTTTGACTTATCTGCCCCTGCATGCTGCAGGACCGCCAAGTCCATACATCTCTTCCTACACGTCGACGCTCGGCGCCCTTATTCGAGCTCGGAAAACGCGCGTCACCATTACCGAAAACCGAGTCCTTGCGGTTGGCCTCACAGAAATCCGAAATGAGAAAATGCTCAAACTCCCAAACGTTCAAGTGGAGATCGACGCTATTAGGCAAGCTGTGGGCCCAAACCGCGTTCAAGTCGTCATGGACGAGGCGGCCACGCTGGCCCAAGTTGGCAAGCTGCTCCCCCAAGCAAGCTGGCTTCACCTAGCATGCCACGGTCAGCAAGGCAACGTTCAAGAGCCCTTGAAGAGTGGATTGTTGCTCTACGATGATAGCAAGCTGGAACTAGAGAAGATTATCAACACCGATATTCCAGATGCCAACTTTGTCTTTCTGTCGGCTTGCGAGACTGCGATGGGAGATATTCTGATGTCAGGCGAATCGTTGCATATAGCGGGTGGGATGATTTTTGCCGGGTTCAAAGCAGTCGTTGGAACATTATGGTCGATTAATGATTTGGATGGGCCTGTGGTCTCCAGTGCGCTATATACGCATCTATTTGGTGATGGACGAGAACCTGATGTATTGAAAACAGCCGAGGCACTGCATCTTGCTGTGGAAGGACTGAGGGCGAAAGGAGTGCCACCTCATCGCTGGGTTCCATTCATCCATATTGGTATCTAAAGCTCGGTTATATTCTGTGTACAAAAAAGGAATGTCGGACGTGGAAAAATCAAGGGAAATGTAGTCCATTTTGTACGCTAAGCAGGTTTGAATGAGAGTCGAGGAGTTGTGGAACATGATGTGTGCTAAGCGCGACGATGCGACACTTCAGTGTCTACGCCAAGCGATTCGAAGGCTTGCACGCTCATTGTCATTGGATTAGAATCATCCAGGCAAGGACAAAATAAAATAATCTGTAAAGGTGTTAGGATATCCTTCGGCTAGCGCAATGAGATTTCTCACAGAAGCGGGTAAACAGCGAGAAGGATCCTAGAAGGATCGATTTTTGTTCCGTCGAGAAAGTTGACGCTCGCTAGTCCAAAGAGTGTACTCGTAAGTAGATATTCGGAGTAACTCGACACTTTGCTTACCCCATATACACCATGCCCACGCGAGCAGTGCAACTGGGGCTCGAATCCAGATAACCCTCACAAATAAGGAGATGAAAGCTGCAATATCAAGGGGCGCTAAGCAATATCCAAGGACACAGAGGCCCTGGAAAAATGAAACTCGGCCACCAAGAAGCTAGCGAACCATCAGCGACGATTGTTTAGGTTAGAGGGATGTAGCCTACTTTGGCTTGTACGGTTACAGCAAGGGCACCTAGAGAACAGATTGCGATGACACTTGAGAATACTCCAAGAGATTGGGTTGGTGGGGCCTTTTGGTGATTTGTGAGTCCGAAAAAAGTTGGAATAAAAGCGGACATACATCGACACTCAGCATGATGGACAGGCAAAGGCAGAGCAAAAAAGGTCCCCAGAGATCCCAATCCCTAGTGAAAGAGATGAAACGTTGTACATGGGAAGATGACGGATCTAGCCAACCTCAAAACCTCCCGACCTTGAGCTCGCCGAGGGTACAAAACTTGAATAAGCTTTGAGTAGATAGATCTCAAATCTCGAAGCTAGAATGCGAAAGATGAGGATATAATACGGTAAAACCATTGTATTTAGGCTTACGATTGTTTTTGATACTGGTTCATCCAACGTATCCGCTCCAGAATATCTTGTTTCTACCCTCACATCTCCATATGTTTGCCTATTCGATGCTCTAGAGGCCCCGGGAGCTACACTCCCTATATTGCCAGATAATCCTGCCGCTGTCGCTGCTACAGGAGGGCCGCTTGACGTGGATGGTGGGGCTAATTGCTCTGGCATATAATTTGCACGCGCTTTACCCTTGTCCGGAGCAGGGGACTGTGCCATTCCAGGATGTGTGAATCCTGGCACGTCCTCGTCGTCAAAGTCATCATCATCGTCTAAAGAAGCCAGTTAAAATTGTAGTTTATTCGAGATATAGCTCCGTACCTGCTTGGATGAATCGTGAATTGGCGGTCAAGGGAGTTCTGGCTGGATCCATGAGCGCGAAATCAGAGGTCGTCGGCGTCGACCCTTGCCACGCTTCAAGGGAAGTCCCATCACGTGCGTGAGAAATGACACCCGATTTGGAAGACTGACGCGTCGCCCAATTTCGAAAGTTACCTCCTTACAAGGTCATCCTAAATCGCCCACCACAACCTCCTACATTTTCAATATGGTGAGTTAAATCTTCTTGTGAGGATTTGCGCCAGCTAATGTAGATGATCTAGGGCAATTCACCTTCTGGAATGCCCCCAGCTGAGGGCGGAAACAACAAAGACAAGAAGGATGGCCAACCGGAGAAGAAGAAATGGGAGCCACCGCTTCCGACGCGCGTTGGAAAGAAGAAGAGAAAGGGCCCCTCTGCAGCGTCCAAACTACCCCCTGTCTTCCCAACAACGCGGTGTCGACTAAAGCTTTTGAAGATGGAACGAATCAAAGACTACCTACTTCTCGAGGAAGAGTTCATTCAAAATCAAGAACGCCTCAAACCTGAAGAGACTCGAGAGGATAAGAACGAGGAAGATAGATCTCAAGTGGATACCGTACGTGGAACACCCATGGCGGTTGGCACACTTGAAGAAATCATCGATGACGACCATGCGATCGTCAGTACGGCTTCTGGTCCTGAATCCTATGTTTCTATTATGTCTTTCGTTGACAAAGACTTGTTGGAGCCTAGCTGTCAAGTCTTGCTGCACCACAAAACACAGGCTATTGTTGGTGTGCTACAAGATGATGCGGATCCGCTAGTCAGCATCATGAAGCTTGACAAAGCCCCGACTGAGAGTTACGCGGACGTTGGTGGTCTTGAAACTCAGATCCAGGAAATCAAGGTGCATACAGTTCTCCTTTATGCTCACTCAAGCTAACTTTCCAAATAGGAATCTGTTGAACTGCCTCTCACACACCCAGAACTCTACGAAGAAATGGGTATTAAACCACCCAAGGGTGTTATTCTGTATGGTGTTCCCGGGACTGGCAAAACACTTCTGGCAAAAGCTGTCGCCAATCAAACATCAGCCACTTTCCTGCGTGTGGTCGGTTCGGAACTGATTCAGAAATATCTTGGAGATGGTCCCAAGCTTGTTCGAGAGTTATTCCGTGTCGCTGAGGATCATGCCCCCAGTATCGTCTTCATTGACGAGATTGACGCGATCGGAACGAAGCGGTTGGTCGTTCTTCACATCCCCTTTATTTAATTCGTTAACCTTTGCGCTAGATACGACTCCACATCCGGAGGCGAGCGAGAAATTCAAAGAACCATGCTTGAACTCCTGAATCAACTTGACGGATTCGATACCCGAGGAGATGTCAAAGTGATCATGGCCACCAACCGGATCGACTCACTAGATCCTGCCCTTATTCGACCTGGTCGTATTGATCGTAAAATTGAGTTCCCTCTGCCCGATGTCAAGACGAAACGGCATATCTTTAGACTTCATACATCGAGGATGAGCTTGAGCGAAGACGTTGACTTGGAGGAGTATATCATGGCAAAAGATGACCTCTCGGGTGCGGACATCAAAGCTGTGTGTACTGAAGCCGGATTGTTGGCGTTGAGGGAACGTAGGATGAGGGTCACGAAACAAGACTTTACTTCCGCGAGAGAGAAGGTTTTATATAGAAAGAGCGAGGGTACGCCAGAGGGTTTGTACCTATGATTTTCAAATTGCTCTTTTACCCTTTACTAGTAATGCATTTGTATAATATGTGCCTCTAAGGGATCTAACCAGTCGATGCGCAAAATTTTCACAGTTATATTCATAGGCTCGTCAACGAAGCCCAAAAGTTACAAGCGGTATGATCATACACCAAAGACGAAAAACAAACAACAAATCGAATGCGAACTGAGATAAATTATGCAATAAAACCATCCAACTCAAACGGCCATCCAAAAGAACGAAAGGACAGCCGGAGAAATGATCTAAAGTGAAGATAGGTTGTGAGTTTACCGAATTTTCCAAATCAAAGGCCGCAACTCACTTATACAGATGGGTCGCTCGAATTAAGCAACGATGCAATAGCCTCCATTGCTATTTCCCCCGTTCTCTTCGTCAACTGGCGCAGTGTTGAAAACGACGCAGTAGCCGCCATTGCTGTTGCCTCCGTTCTCCTGGTCATTGGGAGAGTCGTTGGTGGAACCCGCGAGAGTGGAGGCAATGGTAGCGAAGATGTTCTCGAAGGAATCCATTTGAGTGAACTGGAAAAGTGGAGAGCGAGAAGCGAGTGGCTTTGCTTGGTAGTTTGCGAGTGGGACTGCGAACTGAGGATTGTTGAAGAAATTATCAGGGCTTTTATATGTTGAAAGTTCCAGTCATCCTATATTATTGCATACCACTTTCACTTTGAATCCCGGAACTCAGAAACATACCAGCAAGGACCATTGCGGGTCAAGGGTGATGTTTGTTGTTTGGGAACATCCATCAGGAACGCGTCCCAGAAAAGGCAATTGCATCGCCAAATCAGGAAAGTCAGGGTCCACAATCGCAACAATTGAGCGCTCTTCAAAATAAGCCATGCGGCGCTTGCAACAATAGAAAAGAAGACGGACCTAGACATTAATGTCGTGAGATAAACTTCACATCTTCTCAGCTACAATAGTGAAATGCAAGCTGATTGTATAACCAATCCGTATGGAGAAGAACGCAAAATGGGGGAGAGAGCGGGAGAGTTGAGTGACCTACGGAATATACTTAATTTGCCAAAGCTGTAGCCCGGCGTGCCATCACCTTCAAAACAATGTCGCACATCTTTTTGTGCTTCCCAGCTCCTTGTTGATGCGTAATTGTTCTCTATGCTTGAAGAGCAAATGGCAAAACACGGACACCTGTGCCTTAGTTTGTACTAGTGCTTTATAACGAGAGTGGAGCTCTCTGATCCCATTGATGATGCTCCACTAGGCGCTCGGAATTCCTATATCCTTTACAGTATGGCGTCCACACGATTTCCATCCCTCATTCCTGGACTCTCAGTGGTATAAAACACGATGCCTGTCACGGCGCAGTCAAATGTCAGTCTGAAAGTTCTGAAAACAATAAGTAAATCCCGTCTTTTGTGACGACATGATGTAGCAAGGTTAAATTTCCTTGTTTGTCAAGTTTTTCAGGAACCCGGAGATAATAAAACCGACTTTTCAGCAGTGCCGATGCTCCTTTCGTCTCATATGTGGTCCATAGAAGCCCTCAAACTCCGGGATCGTGCCTGAGAGCTACAACCTTATAAAAGATTGGGTAGAATGGTTGATAATCTTCAGTTCGCAGTTCTCACTCGCAGACTACCCAAGCAAAGTCACTCGCTTCTCTCCACTCTTTCAATTTACTCAAATGGATTCCTTCGAAAACATCTTCGCCACCATCACATCCACCCTCGCTGGCTCCACCAACGATTCTCCTAATGATCAAGAGAACGGAGGCGGCTGCAACGGTGGCTACTGCGTTGTTTTCAACAATGCCCCAGTTGAAGGCAGTCCATCTGACGAAGAGAATGGCGGTGGCTGCAATGGCGGATACTGCGTCATTGCTTAAGCCTTAAGCATGCGGCTTTGCACACTCATTCTATGTGTGAGTTTCAGTTGTTTGAATGGACATAGATGAGCAGAAGCTGACTAGCTTTTCCCCTTAGACGATTAGCAGCCCAGGATACTTTCTCGGCAACACACTCTTTGCCTGTTCAGTTTTTCAGGATGGTTTTCTGGGTCACGATTTGGGTTTCATGAATTATCACGTTTCGATTCGGTTTCGACACCCTATCTTATTTATTCGCAATATTTTTCACTTTTCATCGCATGGGATAGTACCAACTTGTACAACTTTTCGGGCTCGTCGACGAGCTCAATACATTTACTGATTCTGGAGATCAAGATCAATCATCATACAACTTTCTTTCGATAAATAAATCAGAATCAGACTGAGCGCTATATATCATCTATGAAACACCCGCATTACTAGCTTCTTTTCCAGGCGCTCTGCTTTTCTGGTTAATTCTTTGACCTTCTCCTTATCAATGTTATGACCTTCTTCATTGAACTCGACGTGCACCTTCTCCAGACAGAAGTCAATTCCTGTCTCTCCGAGCCGACCTTCGACGAACTCCGCCAGAACTCCATCAGGCGCAACGACGTCTCCCCGTATAACAAGGGAACGCAACTTGGGGCAAACGAAAGGAGCTGTGCTGTTGAATGGCGGCTGTCGCATTAACAAGGCGTCCAAGATACCATTGACCTTCGGCCCGTTTCTGTTCCTATGTTCGTGGTATATGTCCAGAATTTCCATAGTAGGAATGCTTCGGAAACATTTTTGGCATTCCTCCTCGGGGAGATGAATATTGGTGATTCTTAACTCTCGCAACGGAGGAGTAGACTGGAGGAGGAACGACGATAGAGTTGAAGATGATTGGATATTGCTGCCGTTAACGGCAGCAATAGTTAATACGCATAGGGACGGTGCCGTTAACTTGTTTAGGATGAAGAGGGGATTAAAATCTCCAATCAGAGTGAGGTGCGCTAGGTAGAAGACGTCTAGCGATGAGTGGTGGAATGAGAGTTGAACGTCGGCCGTTTTTCGGATGCCTTCCAAAACGCAGTATCGGAGATGAGGAAACGACGCGAGGATATCGAAGCATTCAAGAGGGGATATTGTAGCTTCGATTTCAATGTTGGTTAGTGTGACTGCTTGTGGAAGCAAGTTTGAGGGTGGATGAAGAAGATTCGAGAGAACTTGTGTGCAATTAAAGCCCCGCCATGTTAGACTCTCGAGATGCGGGGCATTTACGGGAATCTCCTCCAAAAATCGCGGAGCAGTCACAAAGTCGAAGTTACCATCGGTTACGTGACTTACGTCCCAGAAGTGCCCTTCGAAACAGACATTGAGAGTCCGGAGCGCTGGAAATTGCACACCGGATGGGGCTTCGTCTTTTTCGCTGACGAAAACATTTGAGGCGCGTATAAGGATATCTTGTATGCGACTTGTGATTTCCATTTCGTTTGGCGTGGTGAACATCTGAAGCGCTGGCCACGCGATACCTGTGTCTAGTTGTCCTACGGCTTCAGCCCATATTCCAACTGAAAGGGGGCATCGACCTGACCTCTCAACCCACTGCTTTACAGTTGACATCTTGCGCAATTGATTGTTCGTCAATCGTAACACACCCCAGAGTGTTGGACAACCGTAGGCAATCTCGCGCCATCTCCGACATACAAGACACAGGCGTGTTATGTTCGTCCGAACACAACCTGTTGAGACGTCCAGAATATTGCTGGGTGCATAAAATGCAAAAAGTTGTTCCATAAGTTCTGTTGGGAATCTCGCGAACAACTGGAGGGCCTGAAGTGAGAAAGGGCTGTCAACATCAAAGTTTGAGTCTCCAGACTGATGATTCATGTTATTTGACTTTGAAAAAGGAGGGTGAAAGTTCGTGATAGTAGCAACGTTCAAAGTTGAGCTGGGATTTCCCAGCTCCCCAGCTGCAGAAGTCCCAGCTGCCAGGAGTGACATTACATCAGCATCACGCC
>MU157827.1:164315-310152 GCA_015657495.1 Crepidotus variabilis | reverse complement strand
TATTAAAGCCATAGGAGATGTGTGAGGTGAGGACATGATACCTTGTACCATGTAACGGTTGCACCTGCGCCGGCCATTGTTACTACTTCATCCTCGCCTAATTTATTCTTTAACAAAATGAAGGACTTTCGTCTTGCAATTTTATGATACATAAGCTTTATAGTATGTATTGCAGCTACCTACATGTGCAGATAATAATAATAAAAAGTTCAATGGCTTGAGAGGCGTGATGCTGATGTAATGTCACTCCTGGCAGCTGGGACTTCTGCAGCTGGGGAGCTGGGAAATCCCAGCTCAACTTTGAACGTTGCTACTAGCATATGGAGCTGTTGAGAGCCGTGATTTCGACCGCCCAGTTTTGAGTGAAGTGTCCGTTTGATCCCAACATTACAGCTTGATCACCAACCGCTCCCAACCATGTACGGTACGAGCTATAATCCTGTCACCTATCACGTTGGCAATTTAAAAAATGTCCTAATAATGTGGTGGTATGACCATCGCATTCGTTGTTTCTCTACTATTTTTGTTGGCTTTTGTATGCCCGGTGCATCAACCGAAGCTGTGCTCCCAGTAAATTGATGGACAAGAAGTTGAGTCACAGTGGTATTACTACCACCATGACCTCGGTTACAACACTATCTGCGCATTCGAGTCTACTTTCACTTCCCATCGAGGTTCTGCAAGATATCTTGGAGCTTGTGAGTGCTTCAGCATGCTGTTTCCTCAATGATGGCTAAGGCCTATAGAAGGTGGCATCCGAAAACCAAAATCCAATCAAATATGAAAGTCATGGAGCACATACTTTCAAACAGTTTTACTCTGACAGGAAAGCAAACAGAATGAGTGCCTACAGGGTTCGTTTTGTATCCAGGAAGATTAACGAGGCGATCGCCAAGCACCTTTTTCGGGAAGTTACAATCCGGCTTGGCTGGAATCGCTTGTTCGTAAATCCTCCCCTACGAGAGCTGGCGGATGGTACTGCGGGTCAGGTCTTCAGGGAGCACGCGAGGGTTTTAAACCTTGATGAGATTCTTCTAGAAGATCCTCCTCCGTTCCAGGACGACATACATAGAGACCACGATTACAATCGCTACCTCCCAACGGAAGTCTGGTATCATTATCCGGAGCCAATGACCAAGGACGAGAAGATCGAAAAGTACGAAGCGCTGATGGGAGAAGTTTGTCAGATACTCCCAGCTGCAATTGCATCAATGTCAAAACTTGTTGAGATACGGTGAGTCAAGACGTGGCTATCTCCATTTTACAAACTCAGACGCTACACCAATAGGTATCAAGTGGATTTTAGATCAAGCTCCCAATGGCTTGGGTCCGCCGTCTCCCGTGGTCTTTCAGCCTTGTCGAATATCGGAACTATCAGGATTCAAATTCAACCAAGAGCTGACTGCTCCCAAGAAGACCCTCTTGAAAATCACCTGCAGGTGATTGGCAGCTTGAAGAATCTACACACCTTGGAGATCTCTGTTCTTTTCAGCCACATGCCAAGTGGTCTCGATCACCTCTGGCGCGATATGCAGGCCACAGGTATCCAGTTACGCTCCATCTCGGTCGATGATGTGAGCTTCAGCCTGCTCGAGTACCTTGCGTCGTTCACTGGGTTACAACATCTGACCCTTTCTCTGCTACGGCCACACGGGGAGAAGTACGTTGACGAGGAGGAAGAAATGGCTGCCTTCTTGTTTAAAACAGTCCTCGCTCGTCATGATCGAACTCTTTCCCACTTGGCCATCGTAGGCGAAGCTAACTGCTGGTCGATAAACGACTACTGTGCCACTGCCTTGACTCGCTGTCGAGCACTCGTGTCCCTCACAACATCTCTTTGTGTTCTGGGTCAAACACTCGCTTTTGACATTCGGAAATCACTGGTGAGGTTTAGATCCAAAAAAGTAACAGTTCACTGAGCTTTCATTCATTTTCTAGGGACTTCTATTCGAGCACATTCAAACTTTACCGTCACTGCGCCAAATGGTCATCAAGCTGACTGCGTCGGGTATGTACGGTTTATATCTGCTCGGTGGGATTGGAAAGCCATCGTTATCTGTGCATAATACGGTGACAAGTATTGAACATTACGAGATAGCATCAGTCCCTGAAGTCCTGACCATCGAGTACGGCACCAGTTCTCAAAGCATCGAGTATCGTTTAGTTCAAGTGGATTCCGATTCAAACGCCAAAGCGTGGCGATACCATGCAGATAAGCCCGAGTGGCTTGGCGCAGACCGTAGGTTCAGATGTGGAGGTGTATTCCATGGGATCAATTTATCGGAAGAGGAGCAACAACAGATGGAGCAGGAGTTAAGAGATAGACTTGATGGAAGAGTGAAATATGCGACGGCACAAAAAGCGAAGGGCGTGCTACCTGGGGATTTCTGATGACATTGTATTTAAGCAAATTTTGTGCATGATTGTGCTGAATTTACAAACTTTCTTTATTGGGTACAGAAAGCCCAAGTTTACGATCCGGACTATAATGAGCGTGGGTGGACCCGTGCTGCTTGTTTTATAATGAGCGAATGGACAGAACGCGGCCGACATGCGTGCTGACTATGTAGTGCTGACTGGGGACCAAACACCAACAACCGCCAACACTGTGATCAGCGCGGCTCAACTTTGGACGGCGGCCCACCTGTAACTCTTCTCCTTCAATTTCATTATACCAAAGCCTTGAATGATTTACAGTAGCCTAAAGTTATGTTAACTTTCGCGCGTCCAATTCTCCCGGGCAAATGCTGCTCAAGCGCTTTCTGACAGAGCTCCGAATCCGACGAGCAAGGGAGAATAGAAGGGCCAGTAGGATTTCAGAGTGTAAGTAGTACGATGCTTGATTCCTTCCTTCTATCTGACCACAGGTTTAGATTGTAGGCTTCTGCAGGTCCATCAAACCTGTGTTGCCGTGACTTCGACCGTGGCCGGGTTCCCATTTACGCCCCGGTTTGCCATTAGATATATAAAGGGCCTTGACAACAAACGGGCTGATGGATCACAGTTTTACGACCTGTAATTTGTGAGTGTTTCATCCTACTGTTCTTGTCTGTCCTGGACTGAAGAAAGTGTTTTCGTTAAAGGCCATACGCGAGATTCAAGCTCTAATCAACATTGAAAAACGTGCGCATAGTTTCGCCAGGTTCTACTTCAATAGAAAAGCGAATCAAGAAAGTGCCTATCGGATTCGTCTTGTGTGCAAACGGATTGATGCCGCAATTGTCAAGTACATTTTTCGAGAGGTCAAAATTCGACTGGGATGGAATTATTTGTGTATCAATCCTCCCCTACGAGAATTGGCCGATGGTGCTATGGGTCGTGTCTTTCGGGAAAATGCAAGAGATCTAACTCTTGATCAAATTATTCTCTCCAATCATCCAATTTTTGAAGACGACCGCCATCGAGATCATGAGCGCAATCGAAATCTCCCAACGGAAGTGTGGTACCATTAGCCGTAGCCAATAACCAAGGAAGAGAAGATGGTGAAATATGAAAAGCTCATGGAGGAAGCTCGTGAGACAATCCCCACTGTAATGGCATCTATGTCAAAGCTTGTTGAAATGCGGTAAGCAAAAATGGCCAGATTCGACTTGGTCTACTCGCTTCGAAGAAAAAACTGACGGATTTGGACAGATATCAGATGGATATGCAGTCTACTTCGCAATGGCTTGGCTCGGCTTTTTCAAAAGGACTTTCCGCATTATCAACCATTGAGACTATCAAAATCCAAGCGCGAGTTCAGTTCCGAACCAATCGCTCTGAAGAAGCCCCCTTTGGACAACATTTGCAAGCAATCAGTGGGATGAGGAATTTACATACTTTCGAATTCTCGGTTTCTTCCGAATGTAATTTGCCGAGTGACTTGGACGACCTTTGGCGAGCTATGCAAGCAGCAAACATCCAGCTACGTTCCATCTCGGTCGATGATGTGAGCCCAAGCTTGCTGGAGTACCTTGCCTCGTTCAGAGGTTTATGTCATTTGGCTCTTTCGCTGCTAATGAGAGACGGTATGGCATCCGGAGATGGTGAAGAGAAAATGGTGTCCTTCCTGTTCAAGGTGGTAGTGCGGCACAGCGGAACTCTTTCTCACTTGGCTGTCGCAGGCAGAAGTAGGTGTTGGTGTATAACTGAACATAACATCTCAGCTTTGGCTCGCTGTCGATCACTCAAATCGCTGACGACATCTCTGAAACAAAACATCGATTTCGACTTTCTGACACCTCTGGCGAGTCTAAACCAACCCTCTTGTTTAACAAAGCAAATGGCACTGATAATTTTTCCTTAGGAATTTATATTTGAATATATCCAAACCCTACCATCATTACGCCAGCTGGTCCTCCAGCTGACGAGGATTTTTCCGGATCCGCCAAATTACTGGAGAATGGGAATCGCACCGCAAGTGTTGTTATCTGTGCACAACGCGGTCACCAGCATTGAGCATCACGAGGTATCTCTAGTACCTGAGGTTTTAACCATCGAGTATGGCAACGCCGGAAGTGTTGAATATCGTCTAGTCGAGCTGCAGCTCGGTTCAGGTGCAAAGACATGGCGATACTACGGTGAAAAACCAGCATGGTTTCACTTCGACTGGATTCTGTGTGACGGAATGGACTCAGATGAGGAGGACTCGATCGTGTCAGGAGATTTTCAGCGACGGATGCAGCAACAAAAAAAAGATAGAATAGCTGAAAGAGTGACATATGCTGCGGAACAAAAGGCAAAGGGTGTACTACCCGGACAATTTTGAATATAAATATTATGTTTAAATCAATTCTGCTCTTGACTGTATCAAATCCACCCACTTCGCAGATCGCTTAGAACCCAAATCGTAAAGTACATGAATCCTGTAAGCAGTAAGTGCTAGTTATTCTTAACAGCGGATACAATGACCTAGAGCCCAGATAGCATGGCATGCAGTAGCGTCCGTAATGTCCAAATGGTAATTTTTTTTTGTGTTCCACTTATGAAACAAAATAACGCGACGTCATAAGCCGAGTCTTTTCATGTGAGGTCGTCTTGCTTCACAAAGGTAATAAATAACACATATCCACAAAATAAAAACATTACAACACAATCCACAGACAAAATAAAGAAAATCCACAAACCTCAACCACAGCCGCCCATTCCTGCTTCGTTCTCTAACAACCTCCCAAAACCTCTTCTGTCCCTCCATACCACCAGCACCAGCACCACTCAACAACGCCTCCAACGCTGTTCTCCCCTCCTTCATCCCCTCAACCTCAACAACCTACTCTCCAAATCGCCCCTCTCCCAGCCCCGCTTCTTCTGGTAAATGTCGGTGCCTCACCACCCTCGCAGACCACAAACATTTCTTCATCATTCTCATCCCGTTTGGCAAATGCGGAGACGGAACGAGTGTTGATGCATGTGTGAGCGTGTACACCGGTTTTGTACGATGAATCGGGGGCAGATGTGGGATGTAGAGGACGGGGTTTGAAGGTTCAATGGACAGGCGTTTTTGGATTGTATCGAGGTGGCTATGGAAGGGAGTACGGAAGATGGACTCGGAGAAGGCATGACATGCGAATGGTAGAATAGACTTGGAAGAGTTAACGGACCAAGCCTTCCGGAAGGGGTATGACATCCAGAAGAGTCCACGAAACGAGAGTATCCATCGAAGATCAACTTGTTGGGTGTTCACATTGGTAATTTATTAATCACCACCGAACACTAGACCGCCGACCAGAACGCTCTTTGGTCATTTCGTAATGATTTCTTCATCTTCTCCGCTCGAAGTACTATCACTTCCGACACCCAATCCCAAGCCCGCAGCGACACCAACAACATCCTCATCACCTCCCGACGGAACATGCCCCAAATTACATCCACATCTCCAGTCGACAAATGCTCCCATAACCCACTATATTGCAACTGTTTCTCGAGTCTCGTGCCCTTCATCCATCGACATCGACATCGATGTGGGTGTCGACGGTATCTCGTTGACCTGGGTTGAATTCAAGATCAAGATCGAGTTGGATTCGGAGATCGAATACGAATCTTTATCTTGACGAGGAACGAACGATTAAGACTGAGGCATCTTCACAATTGAAGGTGTAGGGCGTCGAAGATAATCGAAGCCAACAACCCCGATCTTGGGTGAGGTAGTGTAGATGGAGTTGACGAATTTGGATTCAAGATAAAAGTCGGAGTCGGATTTGGAAGTTGATGAATAAGAAGAGGAGGATGAACCGATTGGGTGTGGATTTTCTCGACTTGTATTCGCACTCGCACTCGAGTTCGGGTTGGATGAATGTGGACGCAGAGAGGTAGTTTGCTGAGGATCAAAGTGCGGATGTTCGGATTTGGTTTGAGAGGATGCACATATTGCATCTGCCTCAGCATCCCCTCGACCCCTTATAAATTCCACCATCACCACTGTTCTAGAAATTGACGAGATGTTTCAGCTGTCTGTGGTTTCTCTCGTGACGCAAACATCCTCTTCGGAAGCTCGAAGCTCAAGCTATCCGAATTGCGGTTCGTATCCCCCTCCTGTTCCGCCTCCTACACCTCCAGCAGCACCACTTTCTCCTACGCCTGGCAAAACCAACACAAGAAGTTGGACCAGCACGCAACGGCGATCGATTGAATGTAACATTCTGTAGGTGTTGGTGCATACGCGGCATCCCACTCGAGCTCGAGCTCGCATTACCGCCTCTCTTCAAATTCTTCCAATTTGCCAAACAGTGCAGAGCGCATACACCTTCAATGCTTTCGGAACTGGGTGTTCTTCAGAAAAGGAGGGCGGGAGTTCCCAGTTCCTTGTCTTCATTTTGATGTTGGACCTGGGCGAGCGTAGACCATGAGAGCAGGATTGAGCAGCCTGGAGGAGGAAGAGAGGACGTGCGCTAAACGTTTGAAGACAGCGACGTCCAAGAACATGGATCATAGGATAGTGCGATTCAAGTTGTATGTTGGCATCGCGTTTCCAGTATGCGACAGCGGATTGTCGATTGTCGGGGGGGGGGGGGGGGGGGGGGGGGGGGGGGGGGGGGCTCATAGTCGCGGACTCGTGGTCGTTTGATATTCGGGAATTCTAGAACATCTAATGTCCCCCACGTACGGCGTCTACAGAACGCCGCAGCTTTTCGTTTCTTCCTTAGGGTTCGTTGCCACGTCCATACCCGCACATGAAAAGCATGCAGACGTTGGAATTGAGATCGAGGCGACTGCCTTGGGCTGGGCAGACACTACGTGGATCACCAGCAATGCGTTGTGGTCGTCGCATCGAGGGCGTAGAACGAACGCGCTTTGGAAGCTTTTTGGTTCTAGTTTAAATCTATGTAAGGGAGGTGAGAGGGTGTGGTTATTATTGTTGTATGTTCAGAGAAAAAAAATGGACGATGAACGGACCTTACTCCTAAAGAAAGGTTAGATTTTGAACGTCCATATACATCTCTCCCTGAATTGCAGCCCTAAATCTCGAGAGTTTAGAGCTAGAGTGCATTTTGGACGAGAAATGAACGTACCATGAGGAAGATGTCGATGGTCAAACGTCGAAGAACTGCCGATTGGTTTGCGTGCCAAACTTGGCAAGTGTCTTCCGTCCGTCAACGACCCTTTCCTTTTTATTCACCTTGACGCTGGTCATGATCCTTGCTTGTTGTCTCTAAGGTTAATCCTAGGATATGTTGAGCTTGAAACGGAGCCCACAATATCTGCCTATTTGGGTAGTTGGACAAGCACAACGCCAGCGTTTTGCCCATACTCTGTCCAACTATTCGCCATAGTTCGAAGCATACCGAAATTGATCTGTGTTGCTGAAAGGATGGTCTCTAGTCTTGATGCGAGCAGGAGCGACTAACTTGAAGACGCGTATGGACATGAACTTTAGGCGGTGGGAGGCTACAAACGTCCCCATTTGGATCAAACACTGACAACGCTTGCTACGAGGCTATAGGAGGAATTTTTTGTTCGATTTCGACAACAACGGGGAGAGGTCTAGCGTGATCAGAGCGCATCACGCTGACTCGGAAGGTTGTTTGCTCTATTTTGTCTCTGATATCAATATAAGTACACGTTTAGATTTTAGTCTTTTGCAGGTCAACTGAAGCAGACTTCAACGGTGTTCGACCGCCGGATCCCCATTTATCCTCCTGCGATCGAGTATGAAAGCACTCAGACAAAGATGGGCCGTACTTCCACGACCATGATTCTAGACACGGGCTTATCTGCGCCCTCAGGTCTACTCTCACTTCCGATTGAGGTCCTTCAAGACATTTTGGAACTTGTGAGTGTTTCATCCTACTATTCTTGTTCTGTCATGGACAAGGCAAGCATTAATATTCTCCTTGAAGGCCGTACGTGCCAGTGGAGTTCAAACCCCGGTTGGGCACCCTACACATGGTTTCGCCTATCTCTACGTTAACAGGAAGGAAAACCAAAAAAGCGCCTACCGGATCCGTTTCGTATGCAAACAGATTGACGGAGTGGTTGTCAAGTACCTCTTTCGTGAGGTTAAAATTCGGCTGACATGGAATCGCTTGTGCATCAATCCTCCCCTACGAGAATTGACTGATGGAGCTATGGGTTGCGTCTTTAGGGAGAACGCCAGAGTTCTGAGTCTTGATCGGATCTTTCTCCCAAATCCTCCGAGGTTCGAAGACGACAAGCATAGAGACCATGAAGAGAATCGGAATCTGCCATCGGAAGTGTGGTACCATTATCCGGAACCGATGACCAAAGAGGAAAAATTGTGAAGTATGAAAAGTTGTTGTTGGAAATTCATGAGACAATCCCAGCTGCGATCGCAGCAATGTCAAAGCTTGTCGAGATACGGTAAGCAAAACGTACACCTTTGGACGAGAAAAAGGAATTTAAACCTTTGACAGGTACATATTGGATATGAACCCAACTTCGCAATGGCTTGGGTCCGCTTTTTCAAAAGGGCTCTCTGCATTATCGAATCAAATTGGGACTATCACAGTCCAAGCCGAGGTTCAGTTCCAGCCTAGTCGCTCTAAAGAGGCTCCTCTTCTTGGAGAACATATGCAAGCAATTAGTGGGATGAAGAATTTACACACCTTTGAATTTACTTCTTCCGGACGCAACCTTCCAAGTGATCTGGATGATGTCTGGCGGGCTATGAAGGCAGCAGGCATCCGACTACGCTCCATCTCGGTCGATGTGATGAGCCCGAGCTTGCTGGAGTATCTTGCCTCGTTCAGCGGTTTACATAATCTGGCTTTGTCGCCGCTACCGCTGAACACTATGGAGCGTGGAGATGGTCAGGAGAAAATGGCTTCTTTTCTGTTTGAAAATGTAGTGGTACAACACAGCCGAACTCTTTCGCATTTTGCTGTTACAGGCAAAACTCACTGTTGGAGCATAAGTAATCTCAACATCTCTGCGTTGGCTCGCTGTCAATTTCTTACCTCGCTCACGACACCGCTGTGCATACCGGAATCAGACAATGATTCTGACATTCGGGCCTCTGTGGTGAGTCCAAACTAAGCCTCTTAAGCTCTTGTCTGATAAGCAGTTTGATATTGATTTCTCTCACCCTATCTTTAGGAACTTTTATTCCAACTTATCCAGAATCTACCATCTTTACACCAAATGATCCTCAAATTGACGGCGTCTGGGCCATCTGGTTCACATATGCTAACAATGGCAAAGCCTTCGGTATCTGTGCACAACGCGGTCACGAGCATTGAACACCACGAAGTATCGCTGGTACCTGGTATTCTAACGATTGAGTACGGTGCTACCTCTCGAAGCGTTGAATATCGTCTAGTTGAGATGTATCTTAGTTCAAGTGCAACAACGTGGTGCTACTATGCAGAGAAACCAGGATGGCTTGGCAAACCTTGCATCGATCGTACTGTTAGAATTGGGTGTGTACTTCGCCGGCGTGTATTGCCGGTGGCAGAAGACATATTACAACAGAGGCAGCAGCAGATTGAAAGACATCAACTAGTAGAGGTCGGAAGGGTAACATACACGGCGGAACAAAAAGCAAAAGGTGTATTACCTGGACAATTTTAAAGGGTTTATTATGTTTTATATGATTAAAAATGATTATTGTGTTGAAATACAACCAAAGTAAGTTGTGTAGCAAAGGGTCGTGCAGAATGAGCAATTTGAAGGCGTTTGCGTTTACGTTCTCCCGTAAGAACTAGAACAGGCCCAGAAAAAAGCCCAGAATATATAGCACTACCGCCAGCAGTATAGACGATGGCAAACATGAAATTGCTAGCTGAAGGTTTAGGTCTAAGTTTAGCGGGTCGATGTCAATGTCGAATATCCATACCCTGGGCCAGGTTGAGAAAGATGTGTATGCGAACAAGATTTCGATGTTGATGAGCTGAAATACAGCATCCCATTTCCGCTACTATCACTTGACAGTCATACATGTCCACTCGGGCCATCGTGAATTTCAGCAGCAGGACTACCCAAATGACCCGTCGATTGTGTATGGTCATTTTTCTTTATCTTTACTTTTGCTTTCGGCTGAGGATGAGAGATCGAATTCGGTCGTTCTGTCCACCAGTTCCAGGCAACGACACCGGTTTTCCTCTGCATCGAGGTTGAGGTTGAGGATACGAGAAACTAAATGCGCAGGGGAGCGTAAGTTCCCTACAGTGCGAATCCTTTAGCAGCGCAAATTATCCCTTTAAATTTTGCGATACCTCCCATCTCTATAAATATTCCCGGCTCTCAGCCTCTTCCACCTTCTCCGCTTTCACCTCCGCCGCTGCTTCCCTTAACCTCAAGGCTTCCTCCTCTGAATTATCCTAGCTGCACCTCCGTCATATTCACGAATCCAGGTCTCGCTGTCCTCAGTCTTCAAGTTCAAATCATCTTTGTGGCTCTCGCTATCTTCATATCATCTCAATCAACCTCGGCCTTGCATGTCTTGAATCTACCCTCTTTGCATCATCTTCTCGGCTCGGATAAAAAAAGGTTTGAGAATATGATTTGATGTGTAGGGCATGGAGCATAGAGCGTCTATTACCAGGTGGGCGGTGTGCGTGTGAAGTGTAGAAGTGGAGTTTGTTGAATGTTTGGCTACTTTATTCTTATCCTCCTCAGTCTCCTCCTCTCCTCCGTCCTCACTAGAAGTTAAGGGAAGCCTACTGCGGCTCTTCTTGGAGCCTGACTATAGGTACTTTATCTCTGTCAATTACTTTCTCGGCCAACCATTGCTTTCACAACTCTGTTCGCGTCGCGTTGTCTGACATAATGTTCTTTGGTGTCCTGTTCCGACGACGACGGGAGAATCAAAATTCAAGCACAATTTGAGAGTACTAGTGTAATATAATTTTTGCTTCTTCTGTTCTTTTCTTGATATCAATACAAGTATAGGCTCAGACTGTAACAGGTCAATGAAGCTGTGTTACTATGATTTCGACTGCTCGATCCCCGTTTACGCTCCTGCGAAGGGTATAAAGACGCTTGATTGACACACCAGAAGATGGGCCTCAATTCCACGACCATGATTCTGGACAGAGACTTATCTATGCGCTCAAGTTTACTTTCACTGCCGAACGAGGTCCTTCAAAAGATCTTGGAATTCGTGAGTGTTACATCAGATTGTTCTCGTTCTGTCATGGACTGAAGAAACCTTTGTCCTTGAAGGCCGTACACGAAGATCAAGCTCAGGCCAAATCTAGGTACCAAGCACATAGCTTCCAGGAGTTCTACTTCAATAGGAAAGCAAACCAAGAAAGCGCTTATCGGATTCGTTTCGTGTGCAAAAGGATTGATGGAGCGGTTGTCAAGTACCTGTTTCGAGAGGTTAAAATTCGACTGGGATGGGATTATTTGTCCATTAATCCTCCTCTGCGAGAGCTGGCCGAAGGCGTTATGGGTCGCGTCTTCAGGGAAAATGCGAGGACTTTAATTCTTGATCAGATTCTTCTCCAGAATTCTCCGAGATTTGAGGATGACCGCCATAGAGACCACGAACGTAATCGGGATCTCCCAACAGAAGTGTGGTACCATTACCCTGAACCAATGACCAAAGAGGAGAAGACTGTGAAGTATGAGGAGCTAAAGGAGGAAGTTTATCGGATGCTTTCAGTGGCAATGGTATCGATGTCAAAACTTGTCGAAATACGGTGAGTCCTTGAAGAGTGGCTCCATTATTTCCTATCGCCAGGACCCTGATTTCGAACCTGCAGATACAAATCGGATATGCAATCGAGTGCTCAACCGCTTGGAGTCGCTTTTTCAAGCGGACTTTCAGCATTATCAAATATCGAAACCCTCAAAATCCAAGCGGAAATTCCCTTGCATGATAACCGCTCTCAAAAATCCTCTCTTGAAAAACATTTGCAAGCAATCAGTGGGCTGAAGAATTTACACACACTCGAATTCTCTGTTTTTTCCAGATGCAATTTGAGGATTGACCTGGACGACCTCTGGCGAGCTATGCAGGCAGCAAATATCCAGCTACGCTCCCTTTCGGTCGATGACATGAGTCCAAGGCTGCTAGAGTACCTCGCCTCATTCACCGGGTTATATAATCTGACGTTGTCACCCCTACCAACAAACCATATTATGGGCTTTGGAGACAATACTCAGGAGGAAATGGCCGTTTTCTTCTTCAACAATGTCACAATGCGACATAGCCGAACTCTCTCTCATTTGGCTATTGCAGGCAAAATGCCTTGTTGGAGCATAAATAATCACAACATCTTTGCTCTGGCTCGCTGTCAATCACTCACATCGCTTGCGATACCTTTCTGTATCATGGAATCCGATCTCGATTCGGACATTCGGACATCCATGGTGAGTCAAACCCAACCCTCTTGACAAAGAAACGTGCCAGAGCTTCTGAGATCTTTCTCTTGATCTTTAGGAACTTTTGTTCGAACATGTTCAGACCTTACCATCGTTACACGAGATGACCCTCACGCTGACGGCGGCTGGTTCGTTTGGCTTACATATTCTGTCGATGGCGGAGGCTTCGTCATCTGTGCACAACACGGTCACAAACATCGAATACCGTGAAATGTCACTAGTGCCTGAAGCTCTCACCGTCAAGTATGACGGCGGCTCTGTCGAGTATCATTTAGTTCAAGTGCAGTCGAGTTCAAGTGCTGCGACATGGCGATACTATGCAGAAAAACCAGAATGGCTTGGCGTCAGTCGGATGTTCAACAGACGTGGATGTGTGCTTCATACAGTACAACGCTCGCAGAAAGAGTCGCTACGGAGGGACCAGGAACGCAGGGATAGAATCGCTGGAAGAATTTCATATGCAGCGGAACAAAGAGCGAATGGTACATTACCTGGAAACTTCTGAGTATTTTGTCTTCAACAAAATCGAATTTTCAATACAACGTTTTCATTGCACCTTCAAGCAGAATTGAATGCACACAACTGCAGTACAGTGGAGGTATTATTGTAAGAAGAAAGAAAAGTTGTGAATGGTCAATGCAGGTATGACGTATATTCCGTCTATGCCACTAAACTCAATGGAATTATGAAATTAGAGATCAACTTGAAGACAGACGGCAGAGAAATAGATGGTACATGATATAGCGACAAGTTGAAATGAAATGCGAGATGCGAATTGTAAATCACGGCCAAGTGAGTAAGTTGTGGTGATTAGTGATTGAGGCACCTTCGATATCGAAGGTGTAGGCGTCAAAGCCGCGATCTTAAATTAGGTGGTGTAGATGATGTCGATAGATTATAATATTAGGATTCCGGATAAGAGTTGAGTTTGAGTTTAAGTATTCGAGTTGGAAATCGATGCCAAGATGTGGATAAAATGAGCATTAGCATGGTGATGATGAGTAGTCGTTTGAGGAGGAAGAAGCCCTAGATTTCCCGAATATTAATATAGATAACAGTATTCGACGTCGTCTTTTAGTGTGTTTGGTTGGCGCTTGGATCGATCGCTCAAAGGTGGCCCTGTGTTGGCGTTGGCGTTGGCATCAGAACCAGAGCCAGGAAGAAACTAGAATACACAGTACCGGTGCCAGCAGTATAGACACTGGTACAGGTGGAATTGGTAGCTGAAGCTTGACGGTTCATGCTTAGGTTTAGTTGGTACACCCAATGTACGAGGGCTGATAAATTTCCGGTGTCGGTGTCGGTGTCGGTATCAGAGGATGTTGATTCAAGTTGTCGAACATGTATACCCTTGGCCATGTCAATAAAGACGCGTATACGAACGAGTTTTCTCCCCGTTCCGCTACATACCATCAGTCGTACATGTCCATTGTTCACAGGCCATCATGAAATTGGCAGGACTACTCGGATGATTCCTCCAAGTCCTCGAATGTGTACTGTACAATATAGGGTCGGTCATGTCAAATTATGGCATATGTGCATGTTTCTTTGTCTTCACCTTTGCTTCGGCAGAGGCAGAGGATGAGTCTGAGGATGAGGATGAGAAATTGAACTTGGAGCTGTGGGATTCCAGGTGACGTTTTGTCCACCAGTTCCAGCACCGTGTCCAGGTCCAGCGCCGGTTCCAACTCCTCCTTTGGCTTGAAGTTGAGAACGCTAAAGCCTAAAGGCGCCAAAAAAAATTGACTGAGGGATGGACATATCATGAGGAGCTATTGATGGTTGGGCGTCAAAGAGCCAAAGCAACACCGATTGGTCCGCGTGTGGGAGATTCGGTATGGACCGACCGCGAAATTGAGACTCCTTTTGATGCGATTACCCATGCGTTCCGTCCGTCAATCCCGTCAACGATCCTTTTTCCTTTCTTTTACTTTAAATTGGACGCTGATGCTGGTCATAATCTTTGCTCGTGGTCTTTGAGGTTACTCCAAGGATACGTTAGGCCTAAACCACGCTATCCATCTATTTGGAAATTTGGGTAGTCGGACATTTGGACAGTTGGATAATCGGGTACTGGATAGTTGGATTACCCTGTTCTTCGAAACGAACAACAAACGGGGTTGACTAAGTCGCGTTCTGTAGTCTGATTAACAACCACTAGCACTGGAATAAGCGCAGGCGTTACATTATCCACGACTCTCCATCGTTCATGTCATCGCTACCACCGGTACTGTCGATAACACTATCTGGAGAACTTTTACGGGTACCCACAGCTTCAAACATCAAAGATCGAGAAAACGCTGTTATGAGAGCGTGTGCGGGAGCGAGAAAGTTGACGCTCGGCAGAGGGGGTGATGGTTTCACATCGACGCCTTACTTCGGAGCGAGGGGGTGGAGCTGGATATAAAATTTTAAGCTCAAGTTTCTCTTCTACGACTGCTACGACTGCTACTAGTACGTCGAGTGGGACTGGGACTACCTCTACAGGACCTAGACATCCAAGACCAAGATCTCCAAAACTTTCGAACTTGAACACCGTACACTCTCCTCCTTATCCGCCCTCTCCACATTCTCCCTATCAGAAATTGACTGGAATGTCCTCCTCCTCCTCCTCCTCCTAATTAGTTCTCCTTAACACCCAATCTATCGTGGAGTGTTTATTGGCCTATTTGGAGTGGGATGATACGCACGCGGTGTTATGTACGAGTCGAGGTGTGAGGCGGTGTTTTTGGATTTGGATTTGGTGGTGAGAGTTCAGAAGATGGAGGCCCAGGTGCTGATGAAAAGGAAATCGAACGGAAAGAAGGTCCTTCATCGCTGTCATCCCCCTCGAATCCTCCAATAAATCTCCTAGAAAAGAGAAAGATGTTGGTATGTCCCGCACGACTCGCGTATCAGAGGCGTCTCTATGCCGCAACTGAACTATTCAACATTTTGCACGACTACCCTTCAGTTCTACATGTATACAAGCAGTTTTGCAAACTATCGCAGACCATCCGTTAACGAGTGTGACTTCGAATGTTGGAGCTCCATTTCGCTCCGGCCAAAAGATGCCATTGCGTATAAAGTCATGATGCCCCCAGACCCCAAAGACATGCCATACCACGACCATGATCTTGGACTCAGACTTACCTTCGCGCCCAAGCCTACTTTCACTCCCGATTGAGGTCCTCCAAGATATCTTGGAACTTGTGAGTATCTCATTCCGCTGTTTTTGTTCCGTCATCAGCTAAAGAAAGTACTCTTCTCAAAGGCCGTCCACGAGAAACACGCCCTGCCAGTGGTCGAGTCTACCCACCCTGCAGATGGTTTTGAGTTATTTTACTCCCGTAGAAAGGCGAACCAAAAAAGCTCCTATCGCATTCGTTTCGTATGCAAACAGATCGATGAAGTCATTGTCAAATACCTTTTTCGAGAGGTCAAAATTGGATTCGGGTGGAATTACCTGTATATCAATCCTCCTATACAAGAGTTGATCGACGGAGCAATGGGACGCGTTTTTAGGGAGAACGCCAGAGTTCTGACTCTCGATCAAATTATTCTTCAGAATCCTCCCAGGTTTGAGGACGACCGCCATAGAGACCATGAATACAATCAAGGTCTCCCGACGGAAGTGTGGTATCATTATCCAGAGCCAATGACTAAGGACGAGAAGGATGTGAGGTATAAAGAGTTAATGGAGGAAGTTCATCAGCTACTTCCAGCTGCTATGGCATCGATGTCAAACCTTGTTGAAATACAGTGAGCCCCTGAAGAGCGGCTCCGTCATTTCCTATTGCCAAAAACACTGATTTTGAACCCGCAGATGCAGATTGGATATGCAATCGAGTGCTCATCCGCTTGGGGTCACTTTCTCAAACGGACTCTCAGGATTATCGACTATCGAAACCCTCAAAATCCGCGCGCAAGTCCCAAACAATGATTACCGCTCTGAAAAAGCCTCTGTTGGAAAATATTTGCAAGCTATCGGTGGGATGAAGAACTTGCACACTTTTGAATTCTCGGTTTCTTCCAGACGCCACTATCTGTGTGGCTTGAACGACCTCTGGCCGGCTTTCCAGGCAGCGGGCATCCGGCTACGCTCCATCTCGGTCGATGATGTGAGCCAAAGCATGTTGGAGTACCTTGTCTCGTTCACCGGTCTACAACGTCTGGCTTTGTCGCCGCTGCCGACAGACCCTGGAGATATTCGAGAGCTGATGTTGCCGTTCCTGTTTAATAATGTGGTAGTGCGCCATAGTCGAACCCTTTCTCACTTGGCTGTCACAGGCGAGGGTCAGGGTTGGTGTATCAATCAACACCACACCTCTGCCTTGGCTCGTTGTCGATCACTCGAATCGCTGACGACACCTCTGTGGGTCCTGAATCAAAAGGACGATTTCAACTTTCTGACACCTTTGGCGAGTCTTAACTAATCCTCTTGTTTAATAAAACAACATAACACTAATTTTTTTTTTCGTTAGGAATTTATATTCGAATTTACCCGAACCCTACCATCATTACGCCAGCTGGTCCTCAAGCTGACGGGATCTAATTCGACAAATCACTGGAGAATGGAAATCGCACCGCAAGTGTTGTTATCTGTGCACAACGCGGTCACGAGCATTGAACACTCTGAGGTATCGCTGGTACCTGAGGTTTTAACCATCCAGTATGACCGCCTCGGAAGTGTCGAATACCGTCTAGTTGAGCTGCAGCTCGGTTCAGGTGCGACGACATGGCGATACTATGGCGAAAAACAAGCATGGATGATGGCCCCACTTCGATTGCCTTCTGAACGACGGAACAGACGGGGGGACTCGTTCGTGCCAGTGCCAGAAGATTTAAAGCGACAGATGGAGCAGCAAGAAAGAGATAGAATAGCTGGCAGAGTGACATATGCGGTAGAAAAAAAGGCCAAGGGTGTTTTACCGGGACAGTTTTGACTATTATGTATTTAAATTAATTTTGCTCTCGACTGTATCAAATCCGCCCACTTCCGTGATTGCTCAAAGCCCGAATCCTAAGATGCATTGGATCCTGAAGGCATTAAGTACCAGTGGTCAACCATTTTAGGCGTCTGGGCTCTTGACAGCGGTATAGTCCAGAAAATATACCGTCTTCCATTGAAACATTCTGCTGAAGTTGAATGTACACAACTGCAGTACAGTGGGGGTATTATTGTAAGGGAGAAAGAAAGAAAAGTCGTGAATATTTGTAGAATGTTGAGAGTCTGTATAAAGAATCCATGCAGGTATGAAGTATGTTATGTCTATGCCACTAAAGTCGATGGAACTATTGAAAATTAGAGAATAATTTGAAGAAAGATGGCAGAAAAGTAGATGATATGGGATAGGGGATATGATAGTAACAATTTGAAATGAAGTGCGAGAAGGGAAATGTAAAATCACGGCCAAGTAAGTAAGTGATGGTGAGTAGTACTAGTAGAAACCGCCTAGAATGTCTACAGTGTCCTCATGGCAGATGCGAATGCAGAAATCAGTGACATAAATAGTTCCTCGAGTCCACAATTTCATGAGTAGAGTGTCGGAGTGAAGGATAGATTGTCCCAATGTCCAGATAGCATGCAGTAGTGTTCGTAACGTCGATAGATAGATGGATGTCAAGTTTTTTTTTTGCGCCGCTCATGAATAACAGAACGCGCTGAATCCGAACCTTTATGAGCCAAGTCTTACCACGATGGATTGTCCCACTTCACAAAGGCAACAACCTATATCCACGAATAACAGCATCAAAACACGACCCACAGTACCAAGATACAGAGAAATCCACAAACCTCAACCACAACCGCCCATTACCACTGCGCTCTCTAACAACCTCCCAAAGTCTCTTCTTTCCCTCTCCGGCCGCACCACTCAACAACACCTCCAACCCCGCTCTCCCCTCTTTCGTCCCTTCAACCTCAATAACCCACTCCCCAAACCACCCTTCCCCCAACCCCGCTTCTTCAGGCAAATATCGTTGCCTCACTACCCTCGCAGTCCACGAAAATTTCTTCACCATCGCCATCCCATTCGGCGAATGCGGAGACGGAACGAGTGTCGATGTGTGTATGAGCGTGTACACCGGTTTGGTACTGGGATGAATAGGAGGCAGATGCGGGATACAGAAGACGGGGTTTGAAGGGTTCGATGGACGGGCAGTTTGCGGGTGAGTCGAGGTCATGGTAGATATGAGAGGTGGGAGAGAAGATGGACTTGGAGAAGGCATCATATGCGAATAATAAAACGGACTTGGAAGAGTCAACGGATCAGGAAGAGGGATCACATCCGGAGGCGTCCACGGAACCAGATAATGACCATCAAAGATCAACCACGTCTTTTTCTCTTCTTGTTCTCGGATGTTCAGATTCGTACTCTGCGGTTGATGGTACCAACCACCACCGAACGCAAGTCCACCTGCAAGAACGCTCTTCGGTCGTTTCATAACGATTCCTTCGTCTTCTCCGTTGGACGTACTGCCACTGCCACTCCCAAGACCCAAGCCCAAGCCCGCACCAACACCCATACCCATACTCATACCAGCACCAACGCCAGAGCCATCCTCATCATCACCCAACGGAACATGCCCAAAATTACAAACCACATCTCCAGTCGACAAATGCTCCCATAACCCGCTTTGCTGCAACTGTCTCTCGCAGCGTTCAGCCATCGACATCGGCGTCGAGGGTACATCTCCTCCCTGACTCGAGTGGGAGTTGGAATTCGAGATCGAATACAAATCTTTATCTTGACACGGAACGAACACCCTCAACACAGGCGCTCTCGTTCGGAGCGTGGCGAACCTCAGATCATGCATCGACACCGACATCCCATCTACACCCATCCCCATACCCATTCCCGCACCAGCAAAGGTAGACACAGAAGCTGAAGTATGCAGCGGCGAATGCGAATACCCATGTCCAACCTGGTGGTTATTCTGAGATTGAGGCAACTTCCAAATCGAAGGTGTAGGCGTCGAAGCCAACGACCTCGGATGAGGTGGTGTAGAGGGTGTCGACGAATTAGGGTTCGAAATGAAATTCGAGTTTGAGTTCGAGTTTGAGTTGGAAGTGGATGAAGAGGACGAGGATCCATTCGAGTGTGGACTTTCTCGACCTGTGTTGGAGTTTGAGCTGGTGCCTGCTGGATTAGACGACGGTGCGCTGCCTGTCCTCGCAGTCGCAGTCACACTCGCAGTCGCGCTTGGATTTGGATTTGGATTCGGGTTGGGCGGATGCAAATACTGCATCTGCATCTGTCTCCCTCTCGATTCCATATATATCCCACCACCCACACTCTTCCCAGAAATCGACGAATCACTAGACGAGCTCTTCAAATGCTCAGACGCAAACCTCCGCTTCGGAAGCTCGAGTTCTCCGAATTCTGATTCGTATTCTGGTCCTCCTCCTACACCTCCATACCCTACAGCACCGTAACCTCCATACCCTCCAGAACCAGCACTCAACGGAGACCGATCAAACGACACACTCTGTCGATGCATACTCGTCGTCCTACTCCCTCCCATCGCTCCATACCCTCCCATTCCTCCTAGTCCTCCACCCATAAAACTCCCACTGGAACTCGAACCCCCACTCGCATTCCCACTCCTCCTCAAATTCCTCCAACTCGCCGCATACATCCTCAGAGCCTTGGGGTCTTCTTCAGGTTCAGGCGGAGGAAGTTTTCCGTTCTTCGGCTTGGGCTTTGTTTTAGTTCTCTTTGGACCCGACTCTGGATGTGGATGGGAATGTGAATGTGAACCTGGACCTGGACCTGGAGCGAAGGATGAGGCAGAGGCAGAGGCAGACGAAGACGGGGATGCAGATTTCCCGAATATCGATAACCTCCGTGTTCGTTTCGGTTTGTTGTAGGATGGATCGCTCGATGTGGGGCATGCAGAAGAACCAGAATGTGTAGCAGTATGCACAGATGTGAAATTGCTAGCTGAAGGTTTAGTGGGTACACCAAATGTTCCGAGTGTACCAAGGGCTGATAAACTGGACGTCGAATATCCCCCATGTCCGTGTCCGTGTGTTTGACCTTGTTCAGAGAGATGTGTATGCGAGTGCGATTTCGAATTCGAATATGTTGATGATCCGAAGTATCCTCCTGTTCCACCGCCAACCCCAGTATCTGGAAATTCAGCAGGACTACTCGGATGGCTCCTCGAATGTTTATGTTTCTTCGTCGATTCTCGCCGTAACCTTCCTTTCTTCACCTTCGACTGAGTATGTGAAATGAGATTCGAAGCTGCAGGCGGTGTCCCCGGCGAAGCTCCTGCTCTCCCACCTGTGCTTCCTCCTGGAGGAGGTTGCGAAAAAGCCAAAGGTGCAGGAAACGTAAGCTCCCTAACACCTTTCTGTACTCCCATGCCCATGCTGGGCGCTAACCCAAACCCAACCCCACTCCTCCTCACTCCTTCACCACCACCCTCCCAACGACCTCCATCAACACCTGCACCCTCAACAGGCATCCTCTCCCCCGAACTATGCACCATACTCTGCATCAACAGTATAACTCTCGTATGTGCCTCTGTCATCTTCACCAATCTCGCCGTCTTCACATCATCTTCTTGACTCGGATAGAAGGACGACAGGATACGCAATGCGTGTGTGGGGTAGGTGTGGAGAGGAGTTTGCAGGGAGTGGACTGTTGGATTTGGATGCAGGAACGACGGTGTCCAAGTAGTCGATAATCGGAAATGCACATAGATAGAAAAAGATCAGTCAGTTAAGCTCTAAATTGACGAAATAAGAAATAAATGAAAGCAAATGAAAATGAAAACGGAATCGAAGCGGATCGTCGAAAGAGCGACAATCCAAGAATCATTTCATATCCGAAAAAGAAGCACCCGCAGTCATAGTCGACCTCTCAAAATCACAAAATAACGACGTCATAAGCGTATCAAACGCCAACGCATCAACGCCACCGCGTCCGCTGGTCCCTTCCATCGACTCAAAAATCAACGCCCTGTCCCAGTCCCAAGAAATCGGACAAAGATAATCGGGAACCAAGCTCCGAAACTAAGCGCCCAAGGCCTCAACCTCCAACCGCTAGGCACAAAGCACGCCTTCTGTCAACTCTCGTACGCCATACGCCATGGCACGCAGTCCATGCGGTCAATTCGACCACATGCAACATGCAAATAGGCAACGTTGACGCCCGCTCGAGATCAATAATGGGTTGACGAGATTAAACGACGGGTCGTCATTGGACACATGGATAGTTGGATTGGAAAGATGGGAAGATCCGGTGAGTCCGGGGGGGGGGGGGGGGGGGGGGGGGGGGGGGGGGGGGGGGGGGGGGGGGGGGGGGGGGGGGGGGGGGGGGGGGGGGGGGGGGGGGCCAAGGGGTGAGATGGTCTCGAGGTCTCGAGGACCAGTAGGATTGACGTGTGCGTGAAGAGGGAAGGGGGTCTGTGTTGATTCTCGAGGAGTGAGGGATCAGGGAAAGGGAAACGGGGGGAGCATGAAAGTGATCAAGGGTAGAAAGGTAGAAAGGCAGCAAGCAAAAGAGCGTCTATCTGAATGAAGGCGGGGTAGATGGATAGGGATAGACGCTGGTGAATGGAATCAAAAGAATGAAGAGCGAAGGGTTCGTGCGTCGGTGCACAACTTGAGAATAAAAATAAAAATAAAAATCGAAATCGAAACACAACACCCTCAACTCAACCACAAAAAGTGATCAAAAAAAAAAGCCAGTACTCACACAACCCCTCCAAATCCGCAACACCCACATCCACATCCTCAAACCACTTCAAATCTCTCTTCCTCAACGCCTCTTTATACCCCGGTACATAACGACTAAGCACCACATCCCTCTTTTGCAGGTCTCTTAGTGGGTTCAGACCTTCTTTGCGTTCATCGACATCGACACCCGCACCCTGACCCGCACCCTGGCCAAACCCAAATCCAAATCCAAAACACCGCCTCACACTCTTGTTACAACATAGTAGCGCGTGCGTATCGTCCCACTCCAGATAGGACAATAAACATTCTACGATGGAGGGTGTTGCGAGTGTTGAGAAGAGAGATGAGGAGGAGGGGGAGGACATTCGGGTGAATGAGGATAGGGAGAATGAGGATAGGGAGGAGAGTGTACGTTGTTTAGGTTTTGAAATGGGTGATCTTGGTCTTGTCGTTTTCGTCGTCGCAGTTGTCGTAGTCGTCGTAGTCGACGAAGAGAAACCCGAGCTTGAGCTTGAACTTGAAAATTTATCTCCAGCTCCACCCCCTCTCTCCGAAATCAAAGGCGTCGATGTGAAACTATCACTCCCTGTACCAAGCGTCGACTTTCTCGCTCTCGCACGCGCTCTGATAACAGCGCTAGCGTGTTCTCTTTCTTTGATATTCGATGTATTCGAGGTGTTTGAGGATGTAGACGGCCAAGTCGAGGTTGAGTCTGTAGACACAGAGGATCCAGACGCAGATGTAGCGAGTGGGAAAAGTACTGCGTTTGCAGGCGCAGATTCACTTGGAGATGCGTTTATGGAAGTGGAAGTGAAAGTGGAAGTGAGAGTAAGAGAGGATGGTGTTATGACAGAATCACGAACGTGGTATGTGCGAGACGGAGATTGCAGCGGCGCACTGCTGCCGTTGCCGTAGGCGTGATTGTGAGTTTCGATGGGATCGACTGCGGTGGACTCTGAGTCTGCGGTAACACCTGAGGTCGAGTCGTGTAATTCCGAGAACGTGTTCGTGTTCGTGTTCGTGTTTGTTTTCGTGGTTACGTCCGACTGCGCGTTTGTCCCAGTACTAGTGCCGGTGGAAGGAGGTACGGGAAGTTGGCGGGGATGCGTTTGCCGAGCCTGAGCCTGAGCCTGAGTGTGAGTGTGAGACGCAGAAGACGGCGGAGGCTGATGATGCAGGTGTTGACGACGTTGATGACTCGGCTGCAGCTGCTGCTGGAGAGCGTCTGGGTGGAAAGCCGCAGGTGCAGGTGCGGGTGCGTCAGGAACGTAAGACCCAACAGGGACGGGGACGGAAGGTAGTGGTGTCGTATTCGTATCGAGGCTTACGGCATTTTCATTGTACATGTCGTCAGCGGTGTCGTTGATGATTTTATCGTTCACGTTATTATTCCGAGAGAGGAGCGACGAGATAGAGGATGGATAGAAAGACTGTTGATGTTGGTGTGCGCTCGATTGGAGCTGTGGTGCCTTGGTCTGACTCCTAGTCTTGGAGGATGGCGTTGGCGGTGACAATGACATGAACGATGGAGAGTTGTGGATAGCGCTTGAGCCAGTGAGTGCAAGTGGACTACAAGCAGACTACAACGCGACTGGCCTTGTACAGTTGGAAGTCCTGTTCGTTCACAAGAACCGGGGTAATACACCCCAAGTACCCGATTATCCCTCTCGCCAAAATTGTCCAACTACGCAATCTAACAAGCCGGATAGGTAGATGGCGTGCTTATCCTAGGATTAAGCTCAAAGACGACGAGCAAGGATCATTGACCGGTTGGCCAGCGCCAGCGTCAAAATTAATGTGAAAAGAAAAGAAAAAGGGATCGTTGACGGATGGAACGCATGGGTAATCGCAGCAAAGGGAGTCTCATGACGATGCGGCTTATTGATAGGAATCTCCGGAGTGCACGCGAACCAATCGGCGTTCAATGTTCAATGTTGATTTGAAGCCTTGACGCTTTGACGCTTTGAACGTTTGTGAACATTATCATCTCCTCAAATTTCCTAACTCTCGAAGGTTCAGACGACGATCAAGGGGACGTCCTGCATTTTGTCCACACTAACCACTTCATCTAACAAACTAACACCTTCAACACCCACTCACACATCCTCGCACCCACAATACGATATGTTTACTACACCTCAGGTGATTTATACTTGTAATACAGAAGCGCCGAACTCAATATTTTGTCAAGGTCTATATACACTAAACCCAATATCGTGGACTATCTCGATATCTCAGCAACCAGGTAACAGATACGATTTTATCGCTTGTGGCGTGAAAATGTAACTATTCTCCGGACAAATGAGTCCAACATGTCGCAGGATCGGCTTTGTTAGTCATTTTTGTATCGACCAAGGTGCAATAGGTGACCTTTAGCTTGAACGATACATGTCATCCGGGACACATACTCAGGAAAGAAGCTTCAATGGATGATGAACTTGTGAATACATTCTAGGAAAGTCTCTTGATATTAGTGCATGTACTGGGATCGTCCTTTTCAAGCTCTATTAGGACATCCATGCTTCAGATGCAAGTCTCAGTCACTGATAGCCATGTTCTCAAAATTTGGTAATAGGCACTCATTGCCGTTATATTCTACAGAAACTGGCCTTGTATTAAATGCGTCAAGTAGGACACACCAAGTACATTAGGCCTAAATTTAGTGTTGGAAGCTACACAGTTACATACTATACAGGGTTTTCGCATAATTCCGTGAACACGCAGATTTATTTTTCTGCTTATGTGAGATGATCCCAGCTCGTCGACAAAAGCCAGCCAGCCGCCACCGCAACGGCTTTCGCATTTCTGTACATCCAGCTGCTTGAAAGGGTTATCACACTCGTCAAGTACGAGATTCAGCTGTAAGTAATGATTCTCAGTCGGATGGTGAACTTAATCCTGGATTTTTGCCACTAACTTTTACACTGCAAAATGCTCACTGGCACTCATTTTTGGTGGGCAATTGATTTGACTCTCGACTGCAACTGTGCTTTCGAGCTTGATATGAATTAAATGCAAGGGAAGAGAGTACTCTAAAAGACAAGAAGAATGTAATCCTAATAGACTGTGTACCCGGATTGAAGGACTCACGACCTCGTCTGACTTACAAAGCATTGTAGCTATGGATATGCCATCCCCCAATGCCTACGCACGGCAAGGGCGACTACAGGAGTGTGTGTAAATTTCGATGCTGCTTTACTCCCATATTAAATGTTTTATCAAGAATATTTATGCCTACAAGTTTACCTTCAATCAGCGTCATAGTGAGACGCGAAAATCCCTCAGGGTATTTCTTCGGGCAGCCTTCGGCTTATCGGCGAGCTGATGGGATCACATCACATCAGCAGAAAAATAAATCTGCGTGTTCACGGATTTATGCAAAACCCTATAATCCAATATTCCGAGCTTACAAAGTCTATTACGGACTGGGAAAGGGGACCTTACATTCTTCAAGCTCAATCCACAGTCTCGACACTCATCAGGTGTTCGGAGTCCTCAGCCATGGCAAGCCACGGATCAAGCGGCAATTGATGATGATGATGAACGTGCGATGACGTTTGACCTGTCCAGTCCGGCTTGCAATACTACACCGACAATTTTGACTTTTACGTCTCTGATTCTGTGTATACAACTCGCAGTGCTAAGCATTCTGAGCTCGGTTCTGGTTCTGGTTCGTACTCTCAACGCCAACGCCGATCTCATGTAAATAGTCTCAATTGATTAGCATCGACGCTGACGCTGACGCAGGCACCGCGTTGAGCGATTCATTGCAGGCGCAAACCAATAGAAAATACTGGGCGCACATCGATTGTCGATTTTGATTGTTTCGTCTGCACCTACAACGTTGTAATTTTATCTACAGCTTCAGCTTCAGTCCTCTCATCCAACGCACACATCTTCATACATATCCTCAGCTAGGTCCAGGTCCAAAGAAAACTAAAAAACAAGACGATGAACATAAAGCAAAACACACTAGGCAAAACACCCGATAATGTACTTTAAAAATTCCCTGGTAATACCCCCTTCGCCTTCTGTGCTGCCGCATACAACACCCTTCCAGCGATTCTATCTCTTTGTTCTAGCTCTCTCTGTCGCAGCAAGTTCTCCGGCGTTGCACGCCGACACATTCTCAATCCGCCGCCGAGCTCACATTCTGCACCGAGCCATCCTGTGTTTTCTGCATAGTATCGCCAATGGCACGTCCAAGTCGCCTCAGTTGAACTCAAAACTGCCAGTGGGGTCGCGCCTGAAATTGTTACTAAGCGATATTCGACAAAACCGGTATCGTACTCGATGGTCAGGATTTCGGGTAACAATGATATTTCACGGTGTTGAATACTTGTGACCGCGTTGTGCACGGATAATGAAGGCTCGGCCGTTGTGAGCATGTGCGAAGGCCTAAACGCGATTAGCTTGATAATCAGCTGGTGTAGAGATGGTAAGGTCTGAACATGTTCGAATAAGAGTTCCTAAGGATAAAGAGGAAAATGTCAGGAGGATATTACGCTGCTTTATCAAATAGATGGGTCTGACTCACCAGAGTTGCCCGAATGTCAGAATCGCGATCTGGTTCCAGGACACACAGCGGTGTCGCCAACGATGTGAGCGATCGACAGCGAGCCAAGGCAGAGATGTTGTGATTACTTATGCTCCAGCAACGAATTTCACCTGCGATAGCAAAATGAAAGAGAGTTTTGCTGTGTCGCACTATCACATCGTTGAACAGGAAGGAGGCGATTTCCCCTTGCCCACTGTCTCCAAACATATCGTTTGTCGGTGGTGGTGGCGACAAAGCCAGAAAATGTAAACCGGAAAATGATAAAAGGTATTCAAGCAGGCTTGGGCTCATGTCATCAACCGAGAGGGAGCGTAGCTGGATGCCTGCTGCCTGCATAGCTCGCCAGAGATCATCCAGGCCACTCTTCAAATCGCGTCTGGAAGAAACCAAAAATTCGAAAGTGTGTAGATTCTTTAGCCCACTGATCGCTTGCAAATGTTTTCCAAGAGAGGCTTCTTCGGAGCAGGTATCATTGTATGGGACTTGCGCTTGGATTTTGAGGGTTTCTATAGTCGATAATGCCGAGAGTCCTCTTCAGAAAGCTACCCCAAGCGATTGAGGAGTCGATTGCATATCCAATTTGTATCTGCGGGTTCGAAATCAGGGTTCTGGCGATAGGAATAATGAAGCCAGTCTTCAAGGACTCACCGTATCTCGACAAGTTTGGACATCGATGACATCGCCACTGGAAGCAGCCGATAAACTTCCTCCTTTAGCTCCTCATACTTCACAGCCTTCTCCTCTTTGGTCATTGGCTCAGGGTAATGATACCACGCTTCTGTTGGGAGATCCCAATTGTGTTCGTCGTCTCTATGCCTGTCATCTGCAAACCGCAGAGAACTTCGAGAAATAATTTCATCGAGAATCAAAATCCTCGCGTTCTCCCTGAAGACGCGACCCATAGCTCCTTCGGCCAGCTCTTGTAGGGGAGGATTG
Organism: Crepidotus variabilis; assembly: GCA_015657495.1. Lineage (NCBI taxonomy): Eukaryota > Fungi > Basidiomycota > Agaricomycetes > Agaricales > Crepidotaceae > Crepidotus > Crepidotus variabilis. The sequence continues at coordinate 282,223 of MU157827.1, read as the reverse complement.
ATAGTCAAGCAATTCCATCCCAGCCGGATTTTAACCTCTCGAAAAAGGTGCTCGACAACCGCTCCATCAATCCGTTTGCATACGAAACGAATCCGATAGGCGCTTTCTTGGTTCGCTTTCCTATTGAAGTAGAATTCCTTGAAGCTCTGTGTTTGGTATTTGGATTTGGACAGAGCTTGATCCTCGCGTACGGCCTTGAGAAGAGTATTTCTCAGTCCATGACCGAACAAGAACAGTAGCCTGTAACACTCACAAGTTGCAAGATATTTTGGAGGACTTCAATTGGGAGTGAAAGTAGAGTTGAGCGCGCAGATAAGTTTCTGTCCGAAATCATGGTCATAGAATCGAGGCCTATCTCGTTGTTCGTTGGTCAAGTGTCTTTATACCCAGTAGGGGAGCGTAAATGGAGATCTGGCTGTCGAAATTATAGCAGTAAAGCTTCGTTGGACTGCTCCGGTCAGAATCTATATTTGTATTGACATCAAAGAAAAGAATAGAGGAAACAAGCATTATATTACACTCTCAGTTCGTGCTTGACTTTCCGTTCTCCCGGCGTCGTCGGAACAAAAAGCTCGTGTTGTGAAAGGTAATGATTGGCCGAGAATGTGATCGACAGAGTATAGGTCGACGTAAATAGTTGGTGAGCGCTGTTCATGGTCTTGTTGTATGCCCATTCGCTCAAATGTCAAGTTGAAATAAAGACAAACCCAGCAACACGGATCAGCTCAAGTTCAGTCGAACGAGCATTGGCCACGGCCGGTTGATTGAAGGTGGTATCCGAAATACCACCCTTTAAATACATAAAGTGGTCGAGCAGTTAGTCCATATTTCACCAGAGCTCGTCATTCACAAGTCCCAGAATATCTTCGAGAATCTCAGTTGGTAGAAAAAGTAGCCTGGAGTTGGTTGGGATATTGATTATAACTTAGCGTGTGTAGACGTGTTGCGTCGCTGGTCAATTTGTTTGTGTTAGCAATCAGCGTTCTTTGTCCTTCAACCATCAACATCTCCTCATGGTACTGTCCCGTCCACTCAAATTCTCTCTCCACGCCTTTTTGAGATTAAATTTTAAATTATAGGGTCGTGATCTAGAACGTGAAGTATTCGGAGGCTCAGAGTCTGAACTCTCTTCAGATGAAGAGGAAGGTACTTTTTGTTCAATCATTTATTTCTCTGTGTCTCGTCACCCAACACCCAATTCTCCTTGTCTAGACCTCAGTCAAAACCACCAAAAACCCTCCAAAGCGCGTTCGCCATCCCAGACCCACACACGGCGCGATGAACATCTTTCTGAATCTTCAGCCGGTGATTCAGATGACGAATATAAGGCTCAGGGCCCCAAAGCCTCGGCGTCTGCTGGTGCTGGTGCGGTGGGTAAAGCTAAAAAGAAGAGCAAGAGACGAGCATCTGCCCCAGGTGCTGGAGGTGTAGAGGGTGATGCAGGAGAAGGGGGAGAGGGAGGTAAAACTTCCAAGAAACGAAAGAGAAAACAGCCGGTTGAGGTTGATTTGAGCGAGCTGCCACCTGAACAAGGTATGTTTCTTTTCTTCTTCTTACTTTGTTGTTTTGTGTTGTGTGCTTGTCGTCGCCGTTTCCTCTACGCCATATCAGTTTCACCACCAAAATCCGACTTATTTAGATTGTGAATGCGCTATCCTGTGCTGTTACAGACCTCTTACAAGCTTCAACGCTGTATCAGACACTTCTCTGGCACATGTACGCTTCTTTGCGAGCTCGCTCTTACCTTTGCGCACTTGCGGTGTACCCCAGAACCAATCTTTTTCGCTTCTCATTTTTCATTTGTTCGTGTCTTCAAACGCTAAGAAATGATATGTGCCTACTCAACGAGCCACTATGAAAGTCAATTTATCTCCTTTTACTTTCCTATTTCCCTACTCTCTGTGGCTGTTAACCAAAGCGTTCACTAATTTCACTTACTCCTAGCCGCAAAACTCCGGCTTGACCTCCGGCTCGACGAGATCCTCAAATCCAAAAAATCCAAACCCCGCAAAAAGAAAAACACAGATTCCGAAGTCTTGGACTCCTTCGCTGACGACCAAGTCGCAAGGCTGAGAGAAGCGATGAATAATGCGGCTGACGAAGATATTAGAGCGAATCAGGAGAAGCAGCCTGCCCTGGCCAAATTGAGGATGTTGGTTGAGGTAGTTGGGATGTTGAGGAAGTATGTGATATCTTCCGTTTTTGTGTTGCTTGTGGAGAAAAAAGAGAGTTAACGATGTTTTTGATGCAGATCCTCGCTTGCTCAATCTATAATCGACAACAACCTCCTAGACGCCCTCCGCAGATGGCTCGAACCACTTCCAGACAAATCTCTACCAGCACTCAACATCCAACGCGAATTTTTCACTCTTCTTCCGCGAATGGAATTTATTGATTCTTCAGTGCTCAAAGAATCTGGCCTAGGCCGAATCGTAATCTTTTACACGAAATGTAAGAGAGTGAATCCAGATATTGCGAGGACTGCCAATGATTTGGTCAGTTTATGGAGTCGACCAATCATCAAACGGAGTGCCTCGTATCGCGATAGGGTTATTCCAATTGCTCAAAACGCCGACTCTTTCTCTGGCCCTCTGGACCCCTCCAATCCCTCCCAATCACAAACTCAACGGCACCCTTCTTCCCTAGCTCAAATCCTAGCGCTCGCCGCCCAATCCGAAAAAGGACGGGTTCGCAAAAACGCTGTCAGTATCCCACAGAGGGAGTTGGGTACGTATACAATTGCGCCGAAGGATTTGGCGGGTTTGAGCGTGAATAGTAGGAGTAATAAGGAGAGTGTGGATAGGGATGTGGAGAGGAGGAGGGTTAATGGAGAGCGGTTGAGGATGTTGAGTAGGAAAGTTGTGGGCAGGACGTAGGACGGGACACCCAGGGGAGGCAAGGAAGGAAGACGGTTTAATGTGTTCCAATCGGCCTCATAGACTTCTTCAACTTCTTGTCATCATATTTCAAGCCATATTTCACACAAGCTTGATCCAATCTGAACTTTTGTTCTGAGTTTTGGTTTCCTTTTCTAATATTGTAGAAATCGTGGAAGTTCCGTACTTCTTGATATTCAGGGCTGACCAGCGCTTGACTTTCAAGCACAGCTTTCGAGAAAAGGGCTTTCTTTAGTTAGATCAAAGATAGCCGTGAAATGATTATATTGCGAAGGGAAGAAAATGCCGCATCTGATTCAGCGAGGTCCCAAGTTCCTTAACAGCGGACAGCAATTTAAGGTCATCTGCCAACAGAGGCAGCTGCAAGTCCTCTTCGAACGATCCCAAAGTCACCTCGTCATCTCTATCAAACGGGCCCCGTACAGGTTGGCAGACGGTACCAGATGGTGGGACAGTGCCGCTCAAGAAGTATTGACGGATATAATTTTGGGTGCAAAGCGAAGGCGCCGATACAGAGCCATGCTGCTAAAACGATTAGTAGATGGAATCGGCGGTGGCTCGAAATATCAATGACGAACCCCAGTAGAGTTTTGAGTGAGTAAGGACGAGTTTTGAAATAGTTGAGACATCTTGCGAGCACTAAGGTTCTGGTAAGTAAAAACACATGACAGCAAGCGGAGAGTGACATACGAGGCGAGAGGTGTTATAGGATCTAAGTTTTTCATCAAAAGAGTTATAAAAACAACTTCTAAGAATTGACATACCGGCCGTATTCCCAACTACAAGTAACGGGTGGCTCGTCGTAACGTTAAACTGTCCTTGGAATAGATGCTCTTTAGAAAATCTCGGCCAATCACTACAGACAGCTAGTCAGCTCGAGCAGGCAATAGAAACAAATGATGCTGACACACAACCCCATCGTTCAACCTGAAAGAGTAAGTTAAGGTGTGCAAATTCGCTTTGTTTTGTAGTCTTTTCGATGTGTTCCTTCGCCGCATCCTCATCCCAAACCACAGGTTTCCCATCATTGCAAAGAACAGCAACGCCTGCATCGTCAACGTCAACGTCCCAGTAGTCTTTCTTGCAACACTCGCATTTGTATGACTTTTGGAAAGGCCCCAACTGGAAAAGGAGGGTTCCATTCCCTCTAGCGAGATCAGCCAACCCTTGTGCAAAAAGTTCGAACTGTGCATGGGGCTTGTAGAGCATCCTAAACAATGCCACTCTGAGACCGGCGTAGTCGATAAGACCATAGCCCGACTTTGTGTGGACGGGCAAGGGACTTTGGAGAATGGATCCTGAGAGGCGAGTGAGGTTGTGACGGATATCTTCTGGAGTTGGTGCGTAGAATGCGCATCTCTCTGGCCCGGCGGACCAACACGCGTCGAAGAAGCTTGTGAATGCCTTGTCTGTGTCCCTCAGCTCGTTGCTCATTATCCCTGTGAGTCTGGTTAACATAGTAGGATTGAACCATGCACTCACGCAAACCTTTATACCACTCCTCAGAGTCGACAACGGCGTCGATGACGAGTCGATCGATACGATCCTGAAGATAACATCAATCTCACAGCTAATAACCGGGGTTTCAAGATAACTAACGGGAAACATAGCAGCAAATGTAGCTCCCAGAACCGTTCCATATCTGTAGACGTAAGCATAGAAATAAGAGCGTTTCTATGCCAAACGTACGAGAAGCCCCAGTACTTAATCTTCTGTTGGCCATGAGCTTCTACAATCCGAAGCATATCCCGCGCTGTGTGATCTGTGTTGATGAAGGCAAGCGTTTCATTGTCCTGCTCGAGTGCAAGTCGATTCAATAGCCTGCTTTTCGCTAAGGAACGCCCTATACTTCCATCTGACGCATTGATGATCAAGTTCTCTTTCCAAAGTTCGCGTTCAACCCCTGTTTTAAGGAACAATACTTGAGGAGTTGATCTTCCTATGCCTGAGCAACAGAAGGCTTTCAATGGAGATAATGCACTTGGGAAATTGGTGACGTACCTCTTGGATCGAAACCAACAATATCGAATTCAGGCCCTATTATTACGCTTAGAGAGTCTCCTGCACGAACGATCAAGTCAACGCCACTGCCGCCTGGTCCGCCGGGATTTAAGAGAATAGGGCCGAGATAACTTTCACTTTCTGCTGGTACAGCGGCCGGTTTTCGAATAAGGGCAATTACCGCTTCTCTGCCTTCAGGCTCGGAGTAATTTAACGGGACCTAAAACCAAGCTTTTCCTTTTGAATTAAGAGGCTTAGTGAAGAAAGAAATTGCGACGAACGATGAGCCGGGCGCATTGGCGACCTGGAATACAGTCTTGCCATTGTAAGTAGTTGAGAGGCGGTACCTGTAACGCAAGGGTTCTGTTACGAAAACAGACGATTTCGAGTTCGAACGTTTACGACTCACTGTCGACCATCTAAAGGGCTCCTCTCCAGAAGCTGAAGGTGGTCGAGGAGCAGGGAAAATCACTTGGCCAAACACATTCTTCAGGTTCAGGGTTGGGAGTTCTGATTTCACATGGATGCTGAGCACCACCACACAGCTGATTGCCGCCAACCAAGGTAAAACCTTTCGTAGAGGGATGAAGAAAACCATTTTCTGAGAAGCCCCACACTCGACAGTTTCGAGTTTCTATAGGTGAAAGGGGACCACATGGTCTTTGGTCAAACATATACAGGGCGCTCCGATACGCGGACCGCGATAATACAGCAACAAATGGCATTGCCTGGAGCTCTAAAGAGCAGGGGCAGTGTGAGGGACTAGGACGGGATTGTAGGTAAGGTACGGGTGGACCAAGAAGAAAAACAACAACATCTGGAGTCGAAAAGAAAAAGGGAATAAAATAAGGTAAATGATGAAAAGTGTAAAGCAAAAAGAAGAAAAGGAATGCGATGAAATTGAATAATTATTTGTAATGTCCAAAGGTCTGCCAACCCGTAGCCGCAAATAGTTTTACAGTTTACAGACATGCCGTCCGTGATGGAAGCTCGAAAGCAAGGAAAGAATGAGAGCGAGCGAGAGCATTGTCCAGAAGTGAGGAGAGAGCGATCTCGAAAACATAGCTTCTGACGTTCACGTTTTCATCTCTTCTACTTCCCATTTTCCTTAGGTCTATATGAAGCCATCTGACCATTGGGAGTGTACATGTATTGATGTGGATTATGTGTCATATGATGTTGTGTAGGTGTGTGATGCCCATAATGCGCTTGGTGTTGCTGCTGTTGCTGTTGCTGCTGCTGTAGGTGAGGTTGTTGTAGTTGTTGTTGCTGGTGCGTCTTCGTCGAGTCCAGCGAAGGCGTTGATGGAATTGACGGTCTTGGTCGATAATAGCTCGCTCGCGCATCGTGCGCTGCAGCAGCCGCTATTTGCGATGAATGTGGATGAGCGTGAAGTGTTGCGGGTGAGGAGGACGTGGGAGCAGCTGGAAGACCAGAGGCTGTGTTGACGGCTGCGACTGTGGGCATAGGCCATGGTAATTTGGGTGTTGTCGTAGATGCAGGTGTTACAACCATTCCTTTCGACGACGACGGCCGAGGAAGATTCTGAAGGGCGGGTGAAGCACCTGGCGTTGACGTTGAATGTGAGGTGCTTTGCGCTGGTGAGGCAATTTGCATCGACATGGGTACTGGTGTGGCGTGTGCTGTCGTTGTGGTGCTGTTGGGAACAGTGGGTGTAGCGGAGGGAGTGGCTGATGTAGGAGGTCCAACCGATGAGGCTGTTGATGTGGAAGGTTGAAGTGAAGACATCACGGGTGTCGAGGATGTATGTCCACCATCATCCCCTCGACGTCGTTTCGTACCGCGAGTCGTACTCTCTTTCAGATTGAGCTTGTTGGCTTGTAGTAGGATCTGGTGTCTGGTAGATGAAGAATCTGTATTAGAAATAATTAAAGCTCAGTGGTAAGAACCAACCTTGTTCTTGTAGGGCCCCATTCAGATACTATCCAATCCCAATCTGCTTCGCCAGAAGATACCCGCCTTTTACTATCCTCAGATAGCTTCCGCAGGCGATCCGACTCTTCCTCCGACCACTGGCCTGAGTTCCCGATCATCGTCCCTCCTGTAGCGGGGGTTGTAGTAATTGTTGCCGTCGTGGGTTTAGTAGTCATCGTCACCGTCGAGGCTGCAGATGTCGCAGTTGACGTAGGTGTCGTGGTGCTGCTGGATGCAGCTGGTGTCGTTGAAGTACTTGCCACAGGTTGGGGTTGAATGGAGGTGCCCATTGGCATCACGCCTGGAGGAGGATGTTGGGCGTAGTAGGGTGTCCCATAGCCGTACTGATGGTAATATGGTGTTGTAGGATATTGAGGGGCGGTACTGTACACTGGATATCCGGGATATGGTGGTTGTCCTAAAGGAACAACGAAAGATTGTGCCCCTGTTATGATAGCAGGTGGAGGAACACTGGAAGGTGGCGATGGACCAGCGGACGAGGCGGAAGATGTGGCCGCAGGAGCTGGTGGTGGTAGGGGAACAGGGATCGGGTGGGTTGGTACAGCCGGAACAGGAGCTTGGGAAAGAGGTTGGTAGACAGGTGTCGGGAGGACAGGGTAAACAGATGCGGGCGGGTTGGAAAAGAGCTGAGACGGATTCGCGAGCTACAGATGACGATGAGATGGTGTCTGAGAACAGCGTAAACAAGACCTACCAAAGTATCGCAGACGCGTTTCGCTTCGGCAAGCATTGTCAAAGGATCGACTTTGATACCTGGTCCCAGTTGGTAGGACTGAGCGATTACCAAAGGTGTGGTCGCTTTCTGGAGAAGCACAAGCACCAGTCAAATCAGAAGTCGGCCCGATGAATGAAAACCTAAACTCACCACCAGCTCTTCAGCAGCACCATAGAACTCAGCGCAGAGGTTCAGCATTCGCCACTGGAACTCATAATACTGTTGGTTGTGTGGCATTAGGTTCGGATTAGAAGGCGGAGCCGGTAAGCCAGCAGACGCTGTTTGTTGACCAGCGTAAAACTGCGTTTCATGTTTCGCAGACGCTCGTGGCTTCCTGTTCTTTGAGCCTCGTGGTCTCCCTGGCCGCCGTTTTTCGGGACTGACTGGTGTCTGGCTCGTCGTTCCTGCTGAGACTTGCTGATTGCCGGAACTGGTGGTAATTATGAGCAAATAGAGTAAACGCCATGAAAGTTTCAAGACTCACGAAGGGGCTTTGGGCGACGATTGTCCGCTTCCATGCATGTCGCTATCGTGCTGATTGAGGTGGTCCTCGACCATGTCTTCGTCATCTTCCTCTTCCTCCTCCTCCTCCTCCTCTTCGTCTTCGTGGGCATGCGGGTGCATCTGCTGAGGAGGATGTTGGACATACCCTGCATGATGGCCGACGGGGGTGTAGTGGGTCCTTACTGAACTAGGCGGCGGCGGATTCAGGGCATGGGACAGGGGTTGATAGTGTTGTGGATTGTCCATTAGCGGCGATCCTTCCTAGTTGGTAGTCGCGCAGACTGGTGATATGCACCGACGTCGCCGACAACGACGGAGATAGAGATTTAGCCTGGACTGTCATCGTGGACAACGGCGACGACCATAAGGACCGGGGTTTAAGAGAACGATATGCGGCGTACCTGCCCTTTGTCCGACACCTCCAGGCAGAAAACAAATGGGATAGAAAAAATACCCTATTTATCGTGCGGCAAGAGTAAAAAAGATTTCTCATCACAAAAAAATATCAGAGCTGGAATTTCCAATATGGAGACCCACCTTGAAACAGTTATTTCGAGCAAAAATATTCCTCCCGAAGGCGCAATCTGCCTTGGTGCTTCTATTGCACAACTTTTCCGACCTTTGCAAGAGTTTCCGGACGATTTGTGTCGTTTGCTGGAGAACAAAGGTGCAGAGGTAAACCACCTACGATGCGTGTCACGTCACATTTCTCCCTGCTGTCACGCTTGAAGAATAGGCTTTTGAGACTCCGCTTGACTTCGGCGCCGGCACAATTTGCATCGGTTACACCAACTGCCGAAGTTTCGTTGCCCCTGAGTCGGTGCAGTCTCCCTAAAACTGCCATGTTGGCCGCATCGATCCCGGAAACGCGGTGTGAGCTTGGCTAAACTCTCTTCTGACCTCGAGCGCCATCTTGGAACTAGGAAATTCCCGGTCCTGGTGGACCACGACGACAAAGAACCAACCATCACTTACGATGGGGTTCCCATTGGGACTTGAATCGGACAGTCTGACGCAACTATTTGTGGATTAAAAGACACGAACTGCAATCATCGTTTCAAACATTGTCTTGAATCTTTCCCTCTTACCACCACCATCATGCCTGGCGTATTCTCTCGTCTCATTCCGACCATTGCCACTGCCTTCGGTGTTGAAGCATGTAAGGATGAGATTTTGGTGTTAAAGGATTCGGTTAACCCCTCTACTAGTTTTCGCAGCGATCTTCGTCCCACAACAGAATGAAACCTATTATGATCTTTGTGGATCAATTGGTTGGGCCTCGTCGGCTCTTGCTTCGTTGTACTATCCTGCTCTGAAAGCAAAATACTGGGACGCCGTGCCTAATGCAGTGATCCCTGCGTTGTCGTCCTTCGCACCGCGACAGCTTCTTCTTAGCGCCGCTCTTGGCATCTGGACTGCAAGACTTGGATACTTCTTGGCCGAACGTGCAATCCGCCATGGCGGGGATTCCAGATTTGATAAAATTAAGAAAAAACCTACTACGTTCACGATTTATTGGCTGATGCAGTGTGAGTTACCCGTTCGACCATTTTGTTTCACCTTTACCGAGACGTATTGTTAGCTGTTTGGATCACCACTGTTGGTCTACCGGTCTTTCTCGTAAATGTAGTGCCCAAAGTTGCACATCCACCTCTCGGTCCGCGTGACTACATTGGTCTCGGCTTATTGGCAAGCTCTTTTCTGTTCGAAGTTGTCGCGGATCGTCAGAAGACAGAATGGAGGAGAGCAAAAAACAACAAGCAACACGACGAGCAATTTATCACATCCGGTCTTTGGAGTGTTAGCAGACATCCCAAGTAGGCAACGTTTCAGCTCCATGTCAGTATGGTTACTAACAATGGTTACAGCTACTTAGGCGAAATTGGCACCTGGGCGGGGATCTATACTTTGGCGTCGTCATCTCTGCAAACTGTAGTCTATCCAGGGGGAACACTCGCTTTAGCTGCAATCAGCCCTCTATTCCTTTACGGGCTACTTCGATATGTTCGTCTTTTTTCATTCGGGCATATTTTGGAATTGTGTAAGCTCACGCTTGTTTTCGGCATGCAGGGTTCGGGCGTTCCGCCACTAGAGCGAAATGGAGACAAGAAATATGGCAGTAATCCAAAATGGCAAGAATATAAAAAGTAAGTGGAGCAAGATGTGATCTACGTGCGCGCTTTGACCTCATTTCCCAGAAATGTGCCGATCTTCTGGCCATGGGGTTCGACGAAATAAAAACCTAGACTTGTTGGGAAGTCTCGTCTTCGTTGTAGTTTAGGTTGCTCTTCGCAACTCTAGTATGTTGTACCACCTAATGCGAAATTTCAAATTCTCTCACCATACGGTCGAAAATGATACGACTGTGATTTGTGAACACACCGACCCAGACCATGACAGAGTATGTCAATAACTGAGCAGGGCAGTTAAACTAGGCTTAAAAAACATCGAGGTCCAGCCGAGCTGTATCCAGACCAACATTTCAGAGCTCCAGCGTCAAGACCTTATTGTGAAGCCGACAAAACGACAATCGGCATGGACATCTCGGAAGCACGTGATCTCAGAAAAATATTGAGAGTGGCCTGATCTGCGCGTCAAGTTCTGCATAAAAAGGGCTTACCACCAGATATAAATCTTTGTAATTTACCACCTCCTACATCCACAGTTCCGTTCGCCATGGATCTTGTTCTCAGTCTATTTGACGAATATGTTTTAGACACAGTCTACGCTCGGCTTGTGCCACTTTCGGCTTTTGCCTCTTCAGTAAACTCAGCACCTGGGCTTTCTTCAAAATTATTCCTTGCGGCGACGGACGCTTCATCTTCGCCATGGACGCGGCTGGTTTCAAGACTGCCACACCCCGAACTGAAACATGAATACCTCGCGCCTCTGTTCAACGCGACCATGGGAAGCGGGAGCGCAACCTCAGCGCATGCCTTCTCCGATATCTCGGCCTGGCCAAGAGACTACATCCCTCGACAGCTTATTTCGCTAACTGCAATTACTATGGTTGGGATTCATGTTCTCTACTTCCTCTTTGCATGGATATCATACACCTTCATTTTCAACCACGACATGATGCGACATCCGAAATTCTTGAAGAACCAGGTTAAATTGGAGATTCAGACGAGTGTGAAGAGCTTTCCGGGGATGATGCTGTTGACGCTACCGTTCTTTTTTGCGGAAGTGAGGGGGTACTCGATGGTGTACAGCAGTGTGGACGACTATGGGTGGGCGTATTTGATTGCCAGTGTGCCTTTGTTCGTTTTCTCTCCACTTTTCCCTTGCTTGCGGGTTATTAATGTCTCCTACTCTTTCACAGATACTTATTGTTTACTGACTATGGTATTTACTGGATTCATCGATGGCTCCATTTACCAATTTTCTACAAATACATTCACAAGCCGCATCACAAATGGTTGGGTAAGTTATTTTTAGAGTGCTCTTGGTTTTCTTATAGTGACACCGCTCTCGATTTAGTTCCTACTCCATTTGCATCTCACGCATTCCACCCACTCGACGGTTTCGCGCAATCAATCCCTTACCATGTCTTCGTTTTCGTGTTCCCTCTTCACCGGGTACTCTTCATTGGCCTATTCGTTGCCGTGAACTTCTGGACGATCTTCGTACGTGATTCAGATTATAATTTGAACGAGTTACCAAAACTGCTCTGCTAGATTCATGATTCCGACATGGTCACTGGACATGTCCTAGAAAAGTTCATCAATGGTCCAGCTCACCATACGCTGCACCACCTTTACTTCACGGTGAACTACGGACAAGTTTGTTGCATTGCTCCGTACTACCGGTTTATCAAACTAACTTTTTCTTATAGTACTTCACATGGGCTGACCGATGGGGTGGATCATACCGACAACCAGAGGCTTCATTAGATCCTCTGCTTGAGGTCCAAGCTCTCGACAAGAAAGCAGAATAGATCTCTGCTGCTCAGAACAACAGAAACTTCAAAATCGGCTGCTGATATGTACGATTATATTACCACTACTATCTGAAGCTATAGACGGTTTGCTTATTATGACTTAAATATTTGGATGTCTTCTGTTGCATTTACCACTCATTCGGAGTTCTTATGATACAATCCCCATTTCGAAGGAAATGGCACTCTAATCATATACCCATGGGTTTTGCTTTCGAATCTCTCGAGCTGCATTTTGTACTTTAAATCGGTTTATCAATCCGGATCACTTTTCTTAGCCAAGTGAGAAGAGCTTCTCAACCATTTACAGACAGACATGGAATGATATAAGGTACGCCTGGTAGACCAAGATGGCAGCTGTTATCTTGTCCTGGACGGATTCCTGTGATTTTAAGCCCTTGCTGATGAGTCAAGAAGTCGAGCCAGTCTCCCTCATGATCTTCGCAACTACATATGGGAGTATCTGCGGCCCGAGCTAAAATCAGCTGTCATTCAAATTGAGAACCATGCACGATAAATGATCAGGTCAGGTCCAATCAATTATTAATCATCCATCACCCGACACCCACTGGACAGGTCTGCCTAGTCTCTAGCCATCAAGAAATGCAGCCTCCCTCTTTTCCTCGACGGCTACCTTCGAGGCCAGCATGCTCGACTGGAACTCTCCTGAAGAGCTCTGTCGAACTGCAATCATCCTGACAAAGCTGGCGAATGTCTGGGCGGGCGTGTACTGGTAAGAACTTTGTCTACTGACCACAGGGAACGACGGTGCACTAACCTCCTGTTCAATCCTCGAAGCTGTGAAATCTTGACTTCTTTTGGGTTCGATAGGGAGTTTATTACCAGGAAAAGACCCTTTCAATGGCAGCTGGTGGGTCGAACAGCGATTGAGATTAGCAGTTCAGTTTAGTTTAATTTGTAGGCTCCTTATTTTGTCGGCCGCTATACGCTTGCAATAGGCCTCCTGTGTCTGTAAGTGTTTGAGACGTAACTTTCGAGGCTCAGCTAATCTTTTATAGGACAATTATGCTAAATTCAACAGGGTGTGTACTTCTGCGATTGAGTTTGGCAACCTCATCCAAAGGCATTTATAGCCCGATAAATTGTGCTATGCTGTATCCGATTTCTTTTCTGATGGAGATATCGGTGGCCTGTGCCAGTGTAACTTTTGCTATCAGAACGTGAGAGCAATCATACGAACTCGTCAGGCTGGGATTGATATGCTCGACAGAATCGCTATCTGGAGCAGCCCTAGCGTTACGAGATCCCTTCAAGTTATCGTTCTGGTACAGGTTATCCTGGTTTTATGGAGTAGCTTTGTTTTCTTATCATGTCCAATTATTTGCTGACCATATATTCTTTTCGGGTTTTCTAGACACTTCACGCAGTCAAGCTCAGTGGTTCGACGGCCAAGGATGTCAATACATGGATCCGGCGAAAACTTATCTCACCGTGTTGATACTTCGCGTCTACACCATGTTTTTTGACGGTATAGTTTTGGGTCTCAACGCCTTCAAACTCGGCGCCGTGTTCAGCAATAAACGCCAAGGAAGATTCGTTAGACTACTCATCGAACAAGGGCTTGTCTATTTTATTGTGGCGTAAGTCCTTGTATTCTTTGGAATCAATGATGTAGCTCAATCCCATTTCATCCTGTTTCTAGTTTTCTATGGAACGCAGTCGCAGTTGGATTTCTGATTTGGAGACCTAATTCCCTCATTGGTATTGCAGGTGTCTCACCTTCCTCAGTTTTCACAGTAGTAAGTTCCCGCATTGTAATCACAACCTACATGGTCGTTTAATCTTCGATCAGATTGCTAGCTGCCGTTCTGTTCGACACCTGATACAGTTAATGATTCAAGATGCTCCGCCGAGGTTCCAGTGCGTAACTCAAATTAAACTTCCAGCATCTTCATTCTCATTGTGCTGAATCTGTCAGGTCACCAACAGTCGCAACTGGAACATTGCAGTTTTTTGATACAGCATTATCTCAAGAGGACTCAACTGTAATTCGTGACTTTCATCGAAGTCGGCGGACAAAATTTTGAACTTCTTCATGCGGTGACCGGCCACAAGTAGGCCAATGTCATGAGGATAACTTAACGAGATCATCAGGCAAGTAAGAGTGGAAGCAGCCCAGACATAACCACGAGCTGGTTCACCCTAGGGTATACTACCAATGAGAGACTCAGTTTGGAATTGAGGTCGGCCCAAAGTACCAGCGTTTTCTCCTTCGATTTTTTGATGGTGTGTGCTATAGGGTTTGACCTGAACGGATATTCTGAAAACACTTACAGGACATTTCAAACTTCAAATTCAGACCCGAGCTGAATGCGTGCGGCTCTAACTGATGGTTCATCCTAATGTCGCTACAACTGAGTTACACAAGACATGTTTCTCGATCCTTCAAACTCTCACGACTACCTCACGCTCTGCGAAGAATAAGAAGTATGTCTGGTAAATGAACAAAAAAAACTTACTCGACAATCTCCCAAAGCTGGTTGTCGTAGTTATGACCCCTCTCAACCCAAAGGAAGATGACTGTACCGTTATCAGGCTTGCCCTCAGAGACGTCAACGACAAATGCAGATTTGTCAGTGTAGATTCTAATAAATCACAGATGAAACGACATCGGAGTAAGATTCAAAATGAAAGACAAACCTGAAATGGGTCTTATTATTGGGATCAGGAACGATGAACCACTGGGTGGCAGTAGTGGTTCCTTTGCAGTGGGAACCTTCGGCAGCGTCGCCATAACTGAGATATTTGCTGGATTGTGCAACACTCTGAATGGTCCACTTGTTTCCACCAACTGAGGTTAAAGTCCACTATCAATGTATCGTGAGTCGACTCGGAGCCCAAAAGTAACGGCGTGACAATACCTTCTGATTAGCAGCGTTGAGAAATTGCCAAGCAAAAACTGAACGAAACAGTGAGCCACGTTGAATTCCGATGAGGTGGTGTTTACTCACTCGTTTCATTGTCTCCTTGACTGAGGTCAATGACAGTTTTGGATTGAACATTCTGGATTTTGTAGTTTTTGCCGGAAACAATTTTATCCTATCAGAGGTAAAGCAGTTAGTTCTGTAAAAAAGAGAGAGAAGAACAGAAAGCCATTGGCTTACCATTGCGAGCAGAAGACAACTTGTGAGAGGCGATTTGAAAGGCTTGGAGAGGCACTGATTAGCTGCATTCGTAGGGGAGACCTTTTATACAGAGCATCGAGATGTGTGGTCATTCATTACTCTTAGGGAAATAATTATTACGATCTTTGGTATACTTCCGGTCCTCTCCAAATGGAAGACGTATATTGACGTTCCTGTGCGTATCCACTAGGTAGACAGGTGAAATGGTGGTCAGTCGTCAATTTTGGGGTGGTTTACACAAATCTAATCCATGAGATTCTTTCATCGTAAAAGTTCCTGCTATTGTAAGTCAGTTGACATCTGCTGTAGTCATGTCCTATCCCAGTGAAGCTCCGCGAATGTTTATGAAACCCTTTGATTTCATTGAAGTATAATCGGTACCGTTCTAGCCCCGTGTAAACTCGGGGGTCCCTTTTTCCGACTTCCCAAAATGCTTCTCGATGGTTTTTAGACCCAACACTAACTTAGAGTCAGAAGGTACTGCACAAGGTGGTATATTCATTCCCACATTTGCGAATCCTGATCAAGCTTATCTTTACAAATTACATGCCATGACGTAGCCGCACTGATCTCGCATTACATATGGCCTAAGAGCGTAAAGATCATTTAAGATGTTCCCTGAGTGGGAGTCTCATTTTTATGAGAAATCTGGAAGGAAGCTCCATCAAAGCCAAGAAAGATATCCAGGTTGCTTTCTGTGCTCCATGAGTGCCAACCCAACTGGTTATAATTAATGCAAACGTGATTCTGATCGGATCAACCAATCCTGAATTAGCATGCTTAAAAATTCCGCTTTGAGCAGGCGCGTTGCTTGCTTCTTACTTCGCCTTCCTTATTCAGACCTGGAAGTTAATTCTTGTAAGGACGAAGTGGCTCAGTAACTTGGCTTTGGCGTACTTTGATGGGCCCGAAGACTCAAAAATGAGAGTCCTATTATGCATTTCAGAAGCCTGAACGACCTCGGAGCGGCATTATATTATCGAATATTCAGACCTTATGAAATTGTCGTAACTGCCTCAACGTATAAAAGCTCTCCTTCAGCACATTAGGCTGATCATCTCGTCCCAGAACTACTTGACTCAAAACCACATTTTCAATCAAAATGGCACGAAATTCTCTCTCGCTTTAGTTTTTACACAGGTAGGCTAACTCCAGTTTCCAGGATAAAATTGTCTCCGGAAAAACCTACGTTCTCAAGAACGTTCAGACCAAAACTGTTATTGACCTCAGCAAAGGCGATACTGAAACTAGTGAGAGTTTGATTGTGAACCCTCGTGAACGTCTCTGAAAATCTATTTGTAGTCCTCGCTTGGCAGCCGCTCGGGTCTGATAATCAAAAGGTATCGTCTCAGCTCAAATTCCTCCCGTAGATGCTAATTAATGATGACTACATACCTAGTGGAAAATTAACAAGATCGGGGACAAGTGGACGTTCGAGAATATTGGAAGTCCCGAAAAGTTTCTGTCATTCTGGGGAAATTCAGCATCCGGAGTACAGTTAAAAGGATACAAGACTGCGGTTGAATGGGTCATTGTTCCTGACAAGGATAACAACACCCGTTATAGGTCTGTTTACCGCGACAGTCAAACATATCAATACTTATAGCCAACTTGAATCAACTAGGATTTACAACAACGGGCTGTGCATCGATGTCGCAGGAGGGTCCACTGACAATGGTGCCAACGTCCATCTTTGGATTGACAGAGCTCACAACTTCGATAACCAACTTTGGGAGATCACCGAGTAAGTTTACTCTAAAGGAAACCGGTATTCGCCTGATACTGAAAGTGCACAGAGCTTGAATTGTGGAGTCTGTCGATAACAATTAAATATATTGGAGCGTCGCCTCTCGAACTTGATTTCAGAAATACATTTTTACACTGGTTTTTGAAGTCGGAGATAATGTGTTCGTACTCCCAGAAGCGATCCAAAACTTTTGAACATCACTCGGATGGGCTGTCATGCGCGGCGCCGAAGTATCTTCGCATCACCGCTCAATCGTATCAAGTCATCGGCCGATTGATCTATGCATTGCACTTCACGATCTACTCTCCAACCTCCTCAAATTCTAATCCCATAGACCATTTTACTGACATAATCTTTTGGGACAGAGTTGCCGAATACAAAATCATCACATCTGTAGAAATTCACCCCAAAATGTCGTCCTGTCCAGGAATCATTCTGGATGTCGGCCTGCTCAGGTTGCCGAAGAGAAGAACCAGAATGAGTCTTCCATTGCGGATGACCACCCCCGACTTTGTAACAGGATAGATTTTCTTGAATGGTAAGACTTCATCAAATTTCGTAAGTACCTGGCTGTATAAAAAGTCCCCCTCAACTCATTTGGCTAGTCATCTCACCCCATCAACTACTACTTTGCCTTCGATCAAAATGGCATGAATCTTCCTTTGGCTCTAACCTCTAAATGACTGGACTAATCCTCAATCACAGGATAAAATTGTCTCCGGAAAGACCTATGTGCTCAAGAGCGTTCAGTGCCAAACTGTCATTGATCTCAGCAAAGGAGACAATGAAACGAGTGAGCCAATTGTGAATGCTGCCAAATATCTCTAATGGTCTGTTTTCAGTTTTTGCTTGGCAGCCGCTCAACACTGCCAACCAGAAGGTATCATCTTAACTAGTTTTGCTGGTTGGCAAAAACTAACGAGTTATTCTAGTGGAAAATTAACAAGGTCGGAGAGAAATGGACGTTCGAAAATGTTGGCACCGCCGGGATATTTCTCTCATTCTGGGGGAATTCAGCTTCGGGAGTCCAGCTAAAAGGAAGCAAGACCGCAGTTGAATGGGTTATCGTTCCCGACAAGGACAACAACACTCGTTATAGGTTCGTCCGCCGCTGCAGCAAAGTTCTCAATATGCATGATCATAAACATTCACCAGGGTCTACAATAATGGATGGGTCATCGATGTAGCGGCAGGAGCCAAAGACAACGGCACACCTGTCCAGCTTTGGATCGACAGAGCGCATAACTATGATAATCAGCTCTGGGAGATTACCGAGTAAGCCCCCTGGTTAATGACCTATTTCACAAGACTCTAATGGCGTATAGAGCATAAATAATGCAGTCTCTCTTGAGATCAAAGTTGTAGAAGTGTCTCTTGTATCTCGTTGTAGTATCCTAAATCACACAATGTCAATTTCTGAATTATTCTTTGAAGTCCGTTCCAATACTTGCATTCCGATCGGGGATGGGTCGTTGCTCCAGAAGCGCTCTTGGAGCTCAGTCCAACAGAAATATTTCTTGAGTGCGAGCATGGCTGCGCTTTGATTTCGCTATCGCATGCGAAGCAAAAGACCAGACTGAGCTGTCGTTCAAGTGGATACGAGATAAGTGGGTATTCCTCAAGTCGTTTTCACGTCGATAAGATCCCACTCGTGTGATACGTACCATATAATATGAACGATACAAGGTTTTCGTGGAACAAACAATCCAGTTTGGTTTATCAGACAGATCGATACTTCCACGTCTGAAGTCTGTAATACATTGGTGAGGGTAGAGGTGACCAAAGCGTTTCGACATCGGGTCGGTACTCTGGCATCCGACTGGACCTTAATTCGCTTTGCGAGATGCACTGTGACAGAGTGTGGAAATAAGTGCAACTTCGTGGAGATTGGAGGGTGGGTGCCTGCTCTAGTCACGCTTGTGCCAGGATGATCGAACCCAATCACCAGAGAGTTCAGTGCAGGATGGAATTGAAAATCGTGTAATTGCTTCTGGCTTTCTAGGGCGCCGGCCCAGTCTTCAAAACGCGATAAATAGATTAATCTATCTGAGGCACGATTGTTAATCACACTCTGCTGAGTATCGGAAACGAAACTTAATCGATCCATGAACAGCAAGCTTAGCGAAGTGTCCAAATACCCCACGGAGTTCCGCATCCCACTTGTCGTTTAGGCCAAATAGCTCTGGGTACTCGTAGTTGATGGTGAGGGTGACCAATTCCAAGGAGGGCCAGGTGCGGGGTTGAATGAAAGCTGCTTGGAGCTGCTGCCATTCGGATGCCTGTGGAATGACAGGGGATTCTCCTTCGCATTTGAAAGTAAGATGTATTTGGTTGATTGAATTTGAAGGAGACGAAGACTTGGATAGGTGTTCAATCTCTTGCCAGAGTCCTTGGTATGAAGAGCTTCGATCTGTGTCGAAGGAAATGTATGTGAGGTCTAAAATCTTCAACTCCACCCTATATTGGTCAAGCATGTCTGTGAGGCCTGCCAGACAAAGAGACGACAGGCAGTACGCTATAAATAATATGAGTGACGAAAATCCAACGAGAGGCTCAATGATGCATACTAGATAGAGCGAGCTCTTCAATGTAATGTGCTTGCTCAAAGAGTATGCGCAAAGATTGTCGATTGTTTGATGCATCGAAGAAGCTGGAGATTCGCCGAATCGAGGTAGCATCAAGAAAAACGGATCGTCTTTTACTGGGATTCCGTAGAAGAGAAATGTCAATTCGGTGTACCCGAAGATCGGACACTGCTATGCGTGAAGCTGATCCCGTTTCAAATGTATCTACCGGCGGATCAATAGACTGAATTCGGCGAACTACCTCAAGAGAAAGGGACTGAAGGTTGGAACATTGTAGCAGGTCCGCAATTTCCAGGTTCTCGACGCGGTTGAGTTTCAGTGTTACGAGAGAAGGTCGCCGGAGTAGATGCTGTGTCAGAAAATCGTACTTCGTTGGCCAGTCATGGTGAAAAAGGTCAATGAAGAGGGACTTCACGGCCATCATATTTGTCAACGCTTGCGACAGATTGCCGTATGCCGCGCCATGTGGTATGTCATCGTCAATGTACAGCGACAAAGATGACACGAGCTTGGCTAAGCGGGGGGAAGACGCAAGAATTGGAATGAGTCTGCGACTGCGGTCAAAGGCTACGCCAAAGCGTTTCGTGTTTGGGTTCCAGATGATAATTTTCTTGAATAATTGTGCCTGGCACAAAGACGCAACTTCTTTGCAGGTCTGCGCGGCAGCGGCAAGAGTATTAGTTATATCTTCGTTGCCAAGTTGTTCGATTATCAAGCTGAGTATGTCGTATGGCAAACTCATTGAGGTCACTTTGAGTTGTCGGGAAATAGCATTACAAATGGTGTAGTGCAGTTTGTCAAAACGCCAACTTACAATCGGTCTCTGGATGATGATGAGAGTTTGAGTCCAACGTTTGTCAGCTATCAATTCAGGGCAAATCATCGAGTTGGAAACTCTTAGCTAATGTAACGGACGTCCTCTCCCCGCCAAGAGTCCGTAAATGGAACAGACCGTCTGTTAGAACACTCAAGAATTCATTGTTTTATAAGGCCTGCTTAGAAAGGTTAAGGCTACATATTCAATTCGAGCTGCTTTCTTGTCTCCTTCTATGCTTCCAACCATCCGCGTCGATGTCAGGACAACAGGCTTCATTTTTTCACAATGCTCACAATGTCTCCGTTACGGAGAGCACATTCAATGCAATAATCAACTCCACCACTCACAACCACGAATCCCAAGCTTCAGGTGAGTCAGGCTGCCTTCAACGATTGGGAGAACTAATCATTAGGCTTGTTCCCTTGTAGGAATATATGGACTCAGCCAGAAGATCTCGACGAGCGCCATGCATGATTCTTCCGCTCGAGATCCACCTCCGAGATGCCATCCGGATACTCGCAAACTCGCACTCAACAAAATCGTTGCCTTTGTTGATGACCCAAAACCTGAAGAAGTGGTGATGTGGATGAACGCTCCTTTTGGCCATGGAAAATCCGCGGTGATGCAGACCGTCATCGAGACTCTGAGAGCCTCGGGTCGTGCGCATCGCGTAGCTGGAGCGTTTTTCTTCGGGCGCGATAAGGAGGGGCGGAATAAAGCCCATTACCTCCTACCTACCATCCTTTATCAGATTGCCAACAACATCCCAGGAATGTATGAACACATTGACAGCGCCCTTCGCGCCGATCCAACTCTACCCTCCAAATCGATCGAAGCTCAACTCATCCCACTCCTGGTTGTCCCGTTCCAACAATGCTCACCCTGCTCGTCCCAAACTCCAACCATCTTCATCGACGGTCTTGACGAATGCCACACCAATGCGGCTCAACGTTCCGTACTGAAGATGATTGCAGACGCTATCACAGTTCACCATGTTCCCTTGCGATTTGTCGTTGCAAGTCGTCCCGAGGCTCATCTCGAAGAGTATTTCAAGAAAGAGCCACTCCGATCTGCTACTCGCGTTTTCACTCTCGACCACGATTTCAACAGCATGCGGAAATATCTCCAAGCGGGATTTGACGAAATATATCACGCTCGAGATGATGTGATGTTTGGGGTACCGGCGCCTTGGCCTTCGGATTCTACACTCAACAATCTCGTTTGGCGTGCATCTGGCCAGTACCTTTTCGCTTCCACCATCCTTCGCTTTGTCGGAGATGAATACAGCAATCCGCTGGAACAACTGCAAGTTATTCTCGCCCCACACCCTCGCCGCTCCTCCGCCTTCTCCGACATAGATGTCCTATATACTCAAATTCTACTGGTTTGCCCTACTCATCTGCGAGATTGTCTTCTCCGTGTCTTGGCGGCAATCATAGTCCTTGACGACACCACAATTGCGGCTCTTAGCGATTTACTCGACGAAAATCCTTCCAACATCATTACAGTCCTCCGAGGCCTTCGAGCAGTCGTCAAAATTAATGAACTGCCACTCTCCTGTATCGACTTCCATAAAGTTATTTCTCCCAGCCTATCCGTCTATCATGTCTCCTTGAAGGAGTATCTTACGGACAAGAGTCGAGCCGGGGATCTGTGGATTGACGAAGATGCAATGGAGAAAGAGCTCATTCAACGGGCCGACTTTTTACTCGCAATGAGTCTATCTGACATGTATGTCTATCTCGTTGATTTGCATAGATAGAAAATGCCTGACCTCAGCCTTGTAGCCCCGTTACCATGCACCACCAAACATGGGCCAGTCTCAGATCGTTAGCTCCCCCGGCCACACAACCAGCCTCAGGAGACTGTTGGCCAGGCTGGCCTCTTTTCGTTCAGCAGTACTCCAAGCTTGAAAAACGCTTGACAGGAGTTCTTAGCCCACAACAAATTGCGGCTTCTTGTTTTCTCTTACGGTTCGGACCCGATAAGGTACAGATATTCTCAATTTACCCCCAATCAATCGTAATCTAAAATGAACAGGGCTCCGACGTGCGAGCTGATGAATTTTATTTGTCGAGGATGGCCACAGCTTTGCAGAAACACCTCCACTCGTCTCCAAATCGTTTAGGGCTCTTCGACATTCTGCAGAATTTCACTCTCCTCTGGACAGATTCTGACGTATTTTATTTCGAAAGCAGCCTTTCGATGCTTGCTCAGCAGCTTCATCTCACATCAAGTTCTCTTGCTGATGCAATGGAAACTGTCCACATCTTCCTTGAATTTGAACTTACAGATAGCGATGTGCTAGTATACCTCCATAGGTCTCTGGTAGACATCCTGAATAGGCCGAAGCTGGTTGGATGGGATGCCCATATGGCCTATAGAGAAGCCGTTCTCTTGTCAATCTCTGCTTCATACAACAAACCCATCATTTTCAACAATTTCGAACTCTTCCAAGCTCAAGTATCGTGGCTAAACAACAGTCTTTTAGGAGATGACAGTGCAGCTGCTAGCACCTCGGCTCTCACATCAAGTCCGGCTATGCTTACTCTGCTCACCAGAATGCGATCTCCCCTGTTCCAAGAAGTAATTATTAGTCATTTGTTACAACTATTCGAAGATCCGCTGGTTTGCATCCAGCTTTTAACCTTCATTGTAAAAAATTGCGTTGTGAGTACTAAAAGCATATTTTCTCACTCGTTGAGCTGATGTCCTGGCTGAAGAAAGCACATACCCTCGGACCTAGTCTTCAGAACTTGGTTCGAATACTTTCTGAGATCGCGGTCTCATTGATTCGAAATGGCTTTCTTACCGCGGTTTTTCAAGACGCATATTATTGTGAGCTTGTTTCCCGATTTTCTGTGTATTTTACAAACGCAATCCGTCGAAGATAATTGCATGGCTCAACAAGAGACTTACAAGGATCTTTTTGGCAAAGAAAACCCCATTCGGGATAAGTGTTTGAGTGCTATGAGTCGCAAGGACCATACTACAATCGTGGAATATGCCTTGTTCGATGTCGACACTTTTCTTCATGAAATTTTGAGAATGTAAGATTCAAAAGCTTCATCTTCAATTATAACAGCTAATGATAAAACGGTGAAACGTATATCCATTCCAGAGATATCATGTGGCGTGAACACTTTACCAAAGCAAATTATTCGGACATCATCACCAAAGGTCTCATCAAACTCTATACTGAGTTGCCAGTGAGAGGCAACTTCGCAGGTTTTGTGCCTGATTCATTCATCCTTGGAATCATGGCCTGGAAACAGGTACATTCACAATGTTATCATTATTGACAAGTAGCTGATCGTGAAGCAGATGTACATCGAAGTGGGATCCGAAGACGATAAGGATCTCAACGAGTTATGCATATTATTGCAGCTGTGGTGTATGCCAAAGCTTACCATTGAGCCGGCACCAGACGCAAGGCTGAGCACAATTGATGAGGTAATGGAATAGATATTCAAAGGAACTCGGTGTTGACGGTACTGAGTGAGGTAGCCAAGTGTCGAGCTTAGTCTCCAGTTCGATAGGCCAAAATCAAGTAGTCCTGGTAGGGACCATTCGAATGAAGTGGTGATTGACGACCAGTACCTTAAGCTCTCCGTCCAATGTTTTCAGAACCAGGACACGACAGGTGATGCTGGGCAACTGGAGCGAAATGTTCGAGATTCTTGATCCATCCTATCATACTGTCCAATGGTCACTGAGTAGACTTGAAACCAAGACGCATTTCATATGTCGGCCAACAAAAAGCCACTTTTCTGCGTTATTCGTCTATAAGATATTGCTCGATTTGAGATTTTATGTCCTGTGAGGTTAGCTTCTTGCTTTGTATCATCTCGGAATCAACGCTGTCTTTAGCCACCACCCCATCCAACGTCGAACGAACCCACATCGGAAGTGGGGTTTCTTTGGCACGCTGAGCGGACAGCGGTGCAGTCATACCACGAATACTGCGACTCGTCAAGGTGGTGTGACATGCGTAGCATAAATATGGTGCCAATGATGGTTCCGGCTTCGACTCTTGCTTGGCCTGGGTGAGATTTGAAATTTCATCGTCGGAGAGATGTGTTGGTTTGGTGATACCAGATACAGCAGGTGTGGCATCTGAGTAAGATCGAATAGAAATCTGAGCTTTCCAGTCTTGCACACGCCGTTGGGCAGGTCTTCAAGAAGTGAAACAGATCAAGACGGATATTTATGGTATGCGAATGGCGCTCACCTTTCACAAAGAATGCATCTCTCGTCAGAGTCCTCCTTTGAAGCTAACTTGCCACAAGTGCGTGCGATGGTAGAAACAGTTGCCGGATAATCTGTCTCCAACCCGAATATGAAGTCTACCCAGAACTTTGATTAATATCAAATATTAGTGAGCATCATAATCCCTAACCTCGAGTAAGTGAGTCGACTGCGTTTTTCCCTGCACCTGAAGGGTACCACGGACGATCGACAGGATGAAGTCCAGCCCACCAGTTCCAGATTGCACATTCCTTGACGCCAACATCGCGCAAAGGGCGGACAACTCGAACAGGCAGACCTCTTGCAGGCCTTGGGGTCCATTCTTCTTTAGCTTCTTCTGCCACAGCAAATCCCGATCCTTGTGCGATCCCAGATATGAGGTTCACTGATAGAGATGTCAACGATGTGCCCAAGAGTAGGTGAGATGCATTGTGAGCAGCTGCTGTGTGAAAGAGTAGCAGTCGAATGAGGGTTTGAATTGTGCTATTAACTGCTGTAAGGGTTGGTACGGAGGATAAATATGCTTTGAGGGCCGTAAGTGCAGATGAATCCGGAGGTGTCGATTGCGAGATGTGGGTGAGACGAAGTTCTTATGAACGCATCTGTGAGGACACATCAAGGATCGGCTAAAACAATAGACAAACCTTCATCTGAGATATCAAGACCAAAACTCCTTGCTGAGTCCACTGCATTTCCTCCTCCAACTGAACTCCACCAAGATGGATTGAAGCTATCTTCCAATCGAAGTGGAATGAATTCGAATGGACAGTTTGGATACCGTTCAACGATGGCTCGAATGACCTCAGTTTGGTCTATTTGCTATTGGTCGAGATAAGTGACTGTCATAATATATGTTTATGAAACGTACCCCGGAAAAAGCACCACAGACTTCGACGTAGCAAACAGTAGGTTTGCCCTTCCAAACGCCCCTTTCACTATTCCTGGGGTGATCGGTACCCCCTTTCATGGATTCGTTTCCTGTAGGCCGAGTGGTAAGATATGTTTTAGCCACCAGATCTAGCAGCGTCATGGAGCATGTTCCTCCTGAGAAACCGACAGCCAGGGAGCCAGCCGCTCGTAATGCCTTCCTGCGAGGGCCATCAGGTGCTGGGTTTATCGAGGGCTCAAGCGTCCTTTTGAACCGCGTTTGAACTAGAGGAAAGAAGCAAGATCTATGTTAAGCTAAGAAAAAGTACAGTTTCTTCGCATTGAAGAACGTACTTGCAGTAAACTGCGTGTCTGATCACTACGTTCCCTTGGTTTTCTTTGCACTTCACACATATTTTAGTCTTGCCATCATATTTTGGTCGACCTGGCGGGTTGTTAGAGAGTTAAATATTCTGTCAAATCCTACTCACGTTCCATGAGTGCATCTTTCTCTACGTTTGGGTTTCCACAAGAGGTCATCGTCGAAGCCGAAGGTGAAAATGCTTTCTGACTCCAATCAGCGTCCCTGCGTCCGGATCAGCGGCTCTCGGTCCGTTCATCCGTCGTTATCACTTTGACCTGAGAGTCTCTGTGCCATGTAACCGCTTTCTCTCATCTCCGAAGCCATCGACAAGAGTTTTTCATAACATGAATCGAAGCCACACAGCTCTTTTCTATGGAACGTTGATGCACCCAAAGATCTTGACGCGGGTCATAGGCAATGATGGTTCTCATCTGCAATTAGCGCCCGCGATCTTGCTTGTATGTTTGTCTAATATCTAAGTAGCAATAATCTACTGATATATGCTCACGTTGATCAGGATCATACTCGTCATAAAGTTAAGGTAATTTCACAGCGCTGTGTGAGTGTAAAGGCCGGACCATAACAATAAAGCTTGTTCAGTGCGCTGACTACCCTGGTGTCATACCATTTACCCTATCGGAAAGGTTGTTCGGGAGTGTGTTATCTGAAGAAGATAGATGTGTTCGAGGAATGCTGGTCACAGGGCTCACCGATCTGGATATAGAGCTACTCGATGTCTTCGAAGGAAGTGTAAGTCTGTGGTCTATCGCCCAGCACAGGCGAACGCTGAGTGAATTCAGGAATATTTGAGGCAAGAAATACAAGCTCATCCGTTAACGGAGTTTCGGGATATTACCGCTCATACTGTGGATGAATCATCGCTACCACAGCACCCACCTCCTTTGCCTCCTAGGGATGATCTTCCTCCACCGATCCCAGCAGAAACTTATATTTACGTATGCGATAAAGACCTTGAAGCTGAGCTGTGGTCATATGAAGACTTCGTCAGACAAAATGCATGGAAGTGGTACACTTCCACCGCGGATCATAGACCAGATATAGCGGAGGTAGATAAGCTGCGTGCAGAGCATCAGAGACGTCAGGATAAAGTAGTCGAGATGGCACCACTGTAGGCTCTAACCGTTTGGAAATAGATCACATTCAGAAGACTAGTCTGCCAAAGCTGGAGATATCGGATCGGAAGCCACTTTGATCTCCACGCAGCCATAGTGATTGACAGTTAACTTCTCACTCGCGAGCAGCCTCGGAAACTTAAGGCTTCCTCCTGTTTCAGCAGCTCCAGTTTGGCCCCACACTTCTAGTCCTAAAGCGTCCAGGTCTTCGCCCGAGTCGAGGAATAGGTAAAAGCTGAGCTTGGACTCTTGGAGCCACCAACGTTCGCTATCCCATAGATCTATAGAACTTTGCGCCATCGTACAGTGGCAGCGGGCGTCCATCATCTGACTAGTTACTGCGTCTGAAGCTCCGTCGATATCTGGCTTTCACTATCTTTGCATCTACGATCCAGACGTCTAGCGACTGAGTGATTTGTGCTAAAGCAGCTCTCCGCCTGTGGCAAGAACATCACGTGTTTCACATATTCATGGCTCCATGCGGACAAAGGCTCAAAGCGGCGTAACGCAATTTTAGGATGCAACCACCATCCTAACCTTAGCAAGTCTGCTTCATAACCTCCTCTGAGACCTTTAAGGTTTCTTCTCACTCTTTCTATTTGGCTAGCATTACACTAATCCTCACGAACATTATTATCTTGCTTGATTTTCTCGGAACCATATGCGGCACAGTCGTGAAACATTTATTGGTCTATTATCCGTCTGCTTTTTCGTCATCGTCTGCTACTCTGCTGTCGGAGCATGGCAGGATTCCTCAACAATACAAGAAGGCTTCAAGCTCCTCTTCACCGAGGAGGGTCAAGGTATTAGATCTGTCCCTAGTACGTCTATCCATGCTGTCACCATTGCTACAAAGCTGATTCTGTGCACCAGCTTTGCCAGACTTTACCAAGTATAAGCAGTTGAGGACGTTGGCAAAGGATGAATTTCCTTTAGGTCAGTGAACGAGCTCCCTTTGCTTGATGACTCCTAACCTGGGTCCTTAGATGACGACAACAGAAAGGTCATCATCATTGGGGATATTCATGGTATGATCGGACCCTTTCGGTGCGCAGCTTCCCATTCCAAAGAGTGTTGCTACGTACTGACGTGTTGAATCCAGGAAACTACTTCGTAAAGTGGGTTATCAAACCGGGCATGATGTCTTGATTCACACAGGGGACATCGTCACTCGGGGCTCAATGAAAGGCTCTATGAAAATACTCGACTTCCTCGCGACTCACAATATTACCGGTGTCCGAGGAAACAACGACCAGCAGGTTGTGGAGTGGCGAGGATGGTTTGACTGGATATTGGCAATGCCCGGTGGCCTGCGATGGCTGGAGCGGCTGGAATCCAAATGGGAAGGTATTCAAGAAGACGAACCATCCACAGATTTGGACGACTTTCTCGACTTCGAAAGACAGAACAGTAGCGGCCAGGATAGGAAGTGGTGGCAAACTATTCCAAAGAAATGGAAGCCACTCAGTGACCACTACCTTGTTGCCAGGGGCATGTCAGCGAGGCATGCGCATTACCTACTCAACCTCCCACTACGTCTTCATGTTCCTCACGCTCATACGTTCATCGTGCATGCTGGGTTATTACCTTTCAACCCAAAGTGGGCTATGGACGATGACAGACAGCCTTTGGCCCACACGCCTACCTTGTTTGGGTCGAGAAAAGTCAAACAGTCCAAAGAGCAGCTTCGCCTTCGTCAAGAGCTGTCAATACTTGATGATATTCCGCAGAATCGAGACCCATGGACCCCTTTGAACCTGCGGAGCATCATCAAAGGCAAAATGTCGAGGGATGCTTCGAAAGGGAAGTATTGGGTGCAGCTCTGGAAGCGGCAGATGAAGAGCTGCGTTGGATTCTCAAGTTCGCTTGATGGTCCAGTTTCCGAAACCTCCGACATTGAAGGCGACAGCCCTTCGTCTGAATTTACGATCCAAGCGAGGGGTCAGAAACCCACATACAAGTTGCCTTGTTATCCTTCGACTGTTATTTATGGCCACACGGCATCGAAGGGCCGCGATATTAATCGTTGGTCATTTGGTCTGGATGCTGGTTGCGTAAGTTCTGAAGTTGAATTGCTTCTGTTTGATTCTCACCTGTTCTGCAGGCTTATGGTCGACGATTGTCGGCACTTATTATTGGTGGCAACTCTACACAGGTGATGGAAATCGATGATGATGAGGCTCAAGATGAAGCACGGGAAGATGAAAATGAAGACGACGAAGACGACGAGTTTATTGAGACAGACAAGAAGCCACCTTCCATCCCAGTCTTTCGATTTGGAGATAGGTCAAGAGCCCGGATGATAAGCGTGCGCTGCTGATTTCTGCGTAACGAACATCTGGACACTCACATTTTCTTGATGATATATATTTTACGACTTTACGGGATCACTTTACGCTTTAATATTCTGTATCATACGTATAATTCTCTTTACTGTATCTTTACTTCTCGTTGAACCATTTGTGAGGTTGGATCTTGAAGCTTTTAGGAGTCTTTCCTGATCTGGAAACTAAAAATTGTGCAGGGTCTTCGGTTATGTCCGGGGTTATTTTAGGCATGCTTTTCTGTCAGTTAACGATCTCGGCCTCCACCATTGTGTGTCGACTTCAACACGTCGACGAGCACGACTGTCAGGATGCCAGATGAATTTATGAAAATATCAGAATCTTTGTCGACCACGCAACCTTTCAACGTTTCCGATTCTCCGACTCTTCCAACTCTTCAGCCTAAGAAGAATACGGTTCTCATATCGCATGGCCGTCCACCATGGTGAATTATTGGCGCTTTCGTATCGCTTCTAGGGAGCCCTGGCTGAATATCTATCTTCTACGTCCTCTTCTTTGGGACTATTTCATGAAGGTACTCGGAAGATGGTCACAGAATTTCTGATGCCTTCGTAATTGGAGTCGCGGGTAAGCACTTACGCTGTTCGTCAGATCACGGTGGCTGAATTTACGCCATGGCTGGTTTTAGGTGGTTCTGGCAGTGGCAAAGTGAGAACTCAGTTACGAATTGCGCTCTGAAGAAGGCGTCTATTGACGTGGCGTTGCTTCGTTCATTCTTTACCAGACCCATGTGGCGAGAGAAATCATCCGCAAGCTTGGATCTGTTCCGACAGTGACAATCTTGTCGCAAGTATGTATATTATCTCGATCTATTATCTCAATGAGTTCACAATCAATATCTTTAGGATAGCTTCTACAAGTATCTTGAGCCAGAGGAACAAGCCCTCGCTCATGCCAACAAACACGACTTTGATCATCCTTCGGCACTTGACCTGGATTTGTTCTCTAAGGTACGTATATTGATCATTTAGGTGCTCGTGTTGTCTCTAACTGAGTTGTCGTTACGTTAAGTGTTTAGCCGATCTGAAGCATTGCAAACAATCGAACATCCCAGTTTATTCATTTGCACAACATCAGAGGTTACCAGAAAAGAAGTACCTCTATGGCGCAACGATCATTATTGGTTGGTGCTACCGAAGAAGTTCTTTACCTGAGGCTAATGTCCCAAGATAGCGGAGGGTATTATGGCTCTCGTCGATCCTGCTTTGAGGGATTTATATGACCTGAAGGTATACATTTTCATTCCTGCAGGGTTGATCTGAAATGACGTCTAATCAGGTGTTTGTTCAATGCGATTCAGACCTCATGTTGGCGAGGAGGCTACGACGAGACGTCAAAGAAAGAGGCCGAGATGTGAATGGTATTTTAGACCAGTAAGCTCGAATCCTAGTGACTTATATTTGGTCACCATTGATATCTTTTGAAGATATCTGAGATATGTCAAACCGTCATATGATAATTTTGTACGGCCAACATCCAAGTATGCAGATATTGTAAGTTTTTATTCTCGAAATGAAACTGCAGACATTGATGGCTAGCTTTCTAGATCGTTCCCGGATCGAATAACTCAGTGGCTATTGACCTGATCTGTACACATATTCGCCAAAAGTTTGATGAACGAACAAATAAATTTCGTCCCAAAATTGCCATACCTCATTTACATTTTACCTCTTTATCGGGGACGAGCACATTAGAGAGTGTGGAAGATTTGGACTTGACGATTCTGCCTCAAACTCCTCAAATTCAGGTGTGCTCTTTGATTATAGATTCCGGACGACTCTTTCTGACATGGATATTAGGGCATTCTCACAATATTGAGAGATAAGACCTGTCCTCGACAGGACTTTATCTTTTTCAGCGACCGACTCTCCACGATATTGGTGGAACACGCATTCCAGCACCTTCCATACATACCATGGACGGTAACAACCCCTGTCGGCGTTGACTCAACCGGCAAGAAGCTAGATGCACAAGTAAGTCGCTCGATTATTCAAAAGATTCCTGATATTTATACGATTTTACAGTATCTATGCGGTGTTGTGATCCAGCGATCGTATGTTGTACCTCTTTTTTGCCTCTGTGAGGTTAAACTTTTTCACACAGTGGCGGGGCCTTGGAAAAGGGTTTCAAGAGAGTTATCAACACCGTTCCACTCGGCTCGATGTTGATTCAGAGTGACAGCAAGTCGGCAGAACCGCTATTACTCCAAGCGAATCTGCCTCTGTATGTTCGGCTACGGCATTTGGCCGAGGACACCTACGTCTTTGTTTTGGATGCTCAAGTGAGTTCGGAGCAGACTTTATCTCCTCCGTTGGTTGACACTGTGTAAGATTGGTACTGCTGCTGCCGCTTTCATGTCGATTCGCGTGTTATTGGATCATGGAATCAGGGAGGATCATATCGTATTTGTAACGTTCCTCGTGGCTCGAGGCGGTGGTGTATCAATCTTGCGCCAAGCATTTCCTCTGATGAAGATCGTTTGTGCTGCTGTCGATGAAACCATGCAGGAGGGTTGGCTGGAAGGATATAAGGGTGAGGGCAACCCAGAGGGTGTTGGACGAAAAGTATGGCTGATGAAACCAGGGATGGGCCAGATAGGTGAGTTGAGATGATTATAACTACTTGGGTTCGTTGAATCTTGACAAATGACTTATTGCAGGTGACCGTTATTATTTATGATCCTCTTTGGTACATCTGGGATTTAGTGGGAATTAGTACGATCTATACAAAACTCTAGGCATACTATTTTGGAAAGCCAGGATTTGACTCTCAAGGTCGATGCTGACCGCTGAGAATTATCGGATCAACGGCACAGACTCATCATCCGAACAAGACAGCAAGCTTGCTACCAACCCTGAACCTATTTTACATCAGCTTGTTCTCGCCCTTCCTTTCTTTTGTTGAACTCGTCCGCCACCTCATAATGAAGTCCTTCGTTCCCGCCATCGCTTTCTTTGCCCTCAGTGTTGTTGCCCAAACGACGGGTGATACTCCAAAGATTGAGACCCCGTCCGTCCATACTTTCTCCGTAGTCAGGCAATTTTTGCTGACCAAATTCTTACAGAAGCGACGTAACTGTCTGTCGCCCTACCTTGCTCAAATGGTCAGGAGGAAAACGTAAGTATCTCTGTGCAAACTTAACCATGTTTTCGAGCTAATCGTCGCTTTCGTCAGCCCCTTACTTTTTGGTTCGTGTTTTGTTAATGGACTACATGTATTATCCTCATCGAGATTTTTTAAACTGCCCGCCTTAACAGACGTAAGCCCTAATTTACATGTTCTAAAAGCTTATTATAACGATTATTCTTTTAGGATTCAACCTGTTGGCCAACCAGCTGCTCCTCCATTTGTTGACTTCGGCAAACTTAATAGCAACTCAGTTACATGGGATGTCAACCTTGGTCAAGGTGATTAAATAGCCATGACTAAAGTTTCGAGTAATCCCACTAACTGTTGGAATAGGTACATCTGGCTACTTGAACTTAAAAGACAGCAACGGTGCTACTGGCCAATCTGCGCCTTTCGTTGTGCTTGCTGGTTGTATGTGACTTTTATTCGGACTACAGCAATTGATTCACCGACTTTATTTTTACGTAGCCGACACCGACTGTGTTACTGCTTCTCTGTCAGCCAGTGCAGGACCTGATGCCTCTGGTGTCAGCGGCTCCGCATCCACGACTTCGTAAGCCCCAATCTCTCAGTCTCGAGACTTTTCTAACCTTTTGTAGGTCGGGCTCAAGCAAGGGTACCTCGACTGGATCTTCTCCAACTGCGACCAAGAGCGGTGCCGCTGCCAGGGCTTTCGTCAACGTCGGTGCCGCTGCTGCTTTGGGTGCTGCCGTCATTGCTCTTGCTTAAAGCCATCCATCAACTGCGGTACTTCCCGGGCCCCTCATTTCAATAGTGCGCGATGGGTTGACAAAGAGACACTTCCTTTACCAGATGAGGTTTCTCCGGTATCCTGGACTCCTAACTATAGCTCACATATTGACCATGTGTTCCCCTCGTTTCTACTGTCATGGAATATATATCCCTATTAATGCTTGTCTTCAAAACGGTTAACCTCCACCCCTCGGCAGTAAATGCTGGCCTTGCTATATCACAACGGCTCCTACTCCGCCTTGATCTATCGCACAGAAGTCGCTATAAGAAGCGCAAGATAGTTTTTGCAATCTCCCGACAAATCAGCGCAGGTAATCGAATCATGAACCCACTTCTCCACTTAAAAGACAGAAATACACAACCCCGCCTTCTTCGAGGACCATTCTTCTTGACACAATCATGGCTGGAGGTACTCTTAGCGATTCAAGCCCGTTCACCGCGACTCGTCGCAAGAATTTGGCAGGAGCATCAGGTTGGGTAAGCGTTATGACTCAGAGTTGAAAACACTTTGCAGCAGAGGTTAACAGTAGTTCCAAAGGCCGGCCTTGTTCACAACGCCAGAATCTTTGCTATCGCTGTCTTTGCATCGCTTGGAGGATTGTACGTCAAATCTTGTCATATCGAACGATTTCAGTTTACTGAGTTCAAGCTTCTAGACTTTATGGCATGTAACCTCTTGTCTCGACTGTGTTCTTGTTTCTGAGCTTTTTGTATTTGACCCTTGCAGGATATAACCAGGTCAGACTGCACGAGAAACTCTTGAAATATCCTATTTACCTTGCTGCTCGTAGGGTGTCTTCTCCGGTGTTCTGGCGTGCGTTATATGTTTCAGTGTCGAGGAGAGCATGATCTGAAGCTTTCACTCTTAGGATGAACTCCTTCGGTGCAAGAATGGGAGATGCGGTATCAAATCCGGACAAAAAAGGATGGCTTGTCGCGATTCTGGAACTCGGTGCTTGGGCTGGTGTACTTTTCACAGGTGCGTTACACCACACTGCCCCTCTGGTACCTCATTTTCGCCGAACTTTTTCAATGGCGCCGCGTGTACTTTGTCGACTGTCCAACTTGCTGACTGGAGTTACTTAGGCTATTTGGCCGATAAGTTGTCCAGGAAGTATACGATTGTTCTAGGTGAATGAATTTATACTATCAGAGACATATTGACTGACCAGGAATCCTACTCTCTGGCAGCTGTCGTTGTGTTCTGTATTGGTGTCGTTGTTCAGACAGCCGCTTTCAAGCCTTCGTCAATCCTTGGGGGTGAGTTCATTCTTGATTTCATCTATATGGGCTGTCTGATAGTTCTTTGCTTCTGGATGATCTATAGGTCGTTTCGTCACTGGTTTAGGAGTCGGGTCCTTGAGCATGGCTGTCCCACTCTACAATGCAGAGATTGCTCCTCCAGAAGTACGAGGCAGTTTGGTCGCTCTACAACAATTGGCGATTACATTCGGAATTATGATCTCATTCTGGATTGATTATGGTGCGCTACCCGGGGCATATCAGCTTGTGTTGTTTAACTTATGGATCCTAATCATTTTTAGGTACTAATTATATTGGCGGTGTTAATGAAACCCAACATGAAGCAGCTTGGAGGATTCCATTGGCTTTGCAACTCATTCCGGCCGTGATTCTCGGTTGTGGTATCCTTTTAATGCCATTTTCTCCCAGGTACGACAATTCCTTTGCTTCTGTCTATATTTGTCGTCTCCACTGACACGATGACAATGTTTCAAAGGTGGCTTGTCAATCGAGGTCGGGACGAAGAAGCATTGAGGGTGCTCAGTAAAGCACGAGGTGTTCCTGAGACAGACGAACTCGTACAGATTGAATTTCTGTAAGCATAATTTGGACAAGTTGAGATTATAATATCTCTGGCTTAATGTGTGTAACTCCTAGCGAAATTCGTGCCCAACATCTTTTTGAGAAAGAGACTTCTGAGATCAAATTCCCTCAATTCCAAGATGGATCTTTTTCTTCCAACTTCAAGCTGGGATTCTATGATTACCTCAGTCTTCTGACCCACCGAGGTGTGTCTCGAATGATCAGACCGATGTTCAAATCGCACTGAACATGATGTAGATCTCCTGTACAGAGTCGCTGTCGGATCTTTGTATGTCGTATTCTTCGGAATAATACCATCTAATCTAATCATCATCCCAGGACCATGTTTTTCCAGCAGTGGAGTACGTACCTTCGGGTTATATTTCAAACTCTTTTTCACAAACATATCACAGCTGGTATAAATGCCATCTTGTACTATGCTCCGAGTATCTTCAAAGACCTTGGGCTCACTGGTAATTCGAATTCACTTCTTGCGACCGGCGTAGTTGGCATAGTGTAAGTGACGCTTTCTTTTGCTTAGTTGTGGTCTTAATGCATTTTATAGCATGTTTTTGGCTACAATTCCGGCTGTTTTATACGTCGACAAACTTGGGCGCAAACCAGTACTGATTTCAGGTGCCTTCTTGATGGCTGCGTATGTATTATCATTACTTCCTAGGCTATTTCAGATCCTGAGGCTGTTGAATTTTCATCCAGCTGCCATTTTATCGTCGCTTTACTGACTGGGTTATACCGAAACTCTTGGGAATCGTGAGCTCTTCATTATTTGTGAATTCTTCATCCTAACGCAGTTTTCAGTCACGTTGGTGGGTTTTGACCCTTGACTCTTACAAACAAGGCTTTACTTATGACTTTGAAGCGGCTGGTTGGGTTGCTTGTGTCTTTGTGTGGATTTTCTCTATTGGTTCGTCTTCTCGCTCAGTGCTGGGAAGAGTTACTTACTGTCTCCTTCGCAAACGACAGCCTTCGGGTATAGTTGGGGTAAGCTGCCGTAGACTCGGATTGATGTTGAATACAAGTAACCTGACTTCCACTCAAGGACCATGTGCATGGATTCTTGTCGCAGAGGTAGGTCGGATTAGTTACTTCAAAAAGTTTAGCTCTAACGCGTCAGGACGCCTAGATCTGGCCCTTGAGCGTTCGAGGCAAAGGTTTGTCCATTGCTGCATCGTCTAACTGGGTAAGCCATATTCTAGCTCATTTACCTTCTATACTAAAAGGGTCAATAGATGAATAACTTCATTGGTATGGCTACTATGTATTTGCAAGTTTGGGCTGATTATTGATAATATATTTCATAGTTGGCCAAGTGAGGCACTTGTACCTCCATCTCACGATAAAAACGCTGACCTTATATCTAAAGGTTACCCCCACCATGCTGGCACATCTATCCTACGGGACGTTCATATTTTTTGGAGTCAGTATAATGTATCCACGACAAGCTTGTCTTACTGAGAATATCTAGGCATTCTCTTTCCTCGGAGGGCTGTTCGTTTGGTTCTTCGTAAGTTTGAGTTGGTTGTTGCTACACCGACAAAATAGCTGACCTCTGGTTCCTCCTCTCAGGTTCCTGAAACTAAAGGTTGGTCAAAACTTATAATCAATTGGATATTTTTTAAATTCAAAAATACCAATAATTAGGTCTAACTCTCGAAGAGATGGACGGCGTTTTCGGAGCCACAGCAGGATTGGCGGTCGTGGACCAAGAGCGTCAAACGGCAATTTTCCGCCGCCTCGGCTTGCTACACGACGATGTCACAGACCATGCCAGCGACGAAAAGACATCTCAGAACGGGGATCATGCTGCCAAAGTTTAATGTGGTAAATAAGGGGCTCATCAAAGTTATGGAGAATCTTAAAATATTCTGGGAAATGCAGCCTTAGCACAGTACAAACTAGTAAAGTGCCAGTAGTAGTTCATATGTATCTCGTGCGTCGATTTACTTTCTTTTGGAGGCTATATTTCCTCATTAGCTCTCCGATTGAATGGCCTCGCTCCGTCCAGAACCTGAGCCAGGCTCAGTTATGATCAACGGAAAAGTTCGGAGTGACTGTGACGTGACAAGAACTTAGCGTGAGCAAGCTTCCCGCTCTGCAACCACCACTCATCTCGAAAAACTATGTTCAGAAACGCAATTCGTGCAGCTAGGCCCATCGCTTTCGCCGCTCGTACTTCGTCGAAGCCATCGACATCGGCTGCCCGCGCGTTCTCTACCAGCGTTCGCGTCCTTTCCGGTGGACCGCCTCCACCTCAACTTTTTGGTGAGGGTGCCAAAGCAGGAACTGTGCCCACCGACCTTGAACAGGCCACTGGTCTGGAGCGCCTTCAATTAATGGGAGAAATGGAGGGCTTTGCTGTCTTCGATGATAGTCCTTTGGAAGCCAGCCACTTGGGCACAAAAGCCAACCCCGTCCTCGTTCCCTCATATGTACGTGGTTTTCCGGAGGCTTCCTTAACAGTATCCGACGTTTTATTCAGGATATTGAACGCATTGTTGGATGCACTGGTGTTCCAGCAGACTCTCATGATGTCCTCTGGTTTAACTTGAAGAAGGACCATCCCACCCGTTGCACAGAGTGCGGCTCGAGTATGTTATCCTTCTATGTGATGCCTCGCTCTTATGCTCACTGTCTCCTGTTTTCAGTGTACGCAATTGACTTCCAGGGAGAAGAACACCATGACGCTCACCATCATTAAGCCCATTTGTTACGTGGAATTAGTTAATCGTCAGATCCAATAATGAGTGCGCTGAAGTAGATGTGCCCAAATATACATTGCCGAATTTCGTTGTCGTCGTGCTGAACACTTCCCTAGTTCCTGAATTTCAACTTCCTTCTGCTTTGAATGTAGGTGTTAGCTACTGTGAACCCGGAAAGCCCTTGGTTCGCTAAGATATAGGGTCTTGGGAAGGATGCAGTGAGTGACCTTGGCTATCTTGAGCCAAGTCTGCCGCGTTGGTTGCCTGGGATGCACTCCACTATATCACGAAACCCAGCAAGCAGTATTTGCGTGATCGTCAGGCAATGGGATTTTCCAAACATGGGGACCCGTACCAAGGTGCGATTGTTGTCGCCTCGGCGTTGATAGAGAAGTGGCTCCCGATCGGACACCTCTCTAGAACATCCGAACGCATCACGAAGAAGCGTTGATGTGACCAAAAAATATCTTGGTGGAGAGGTTGCGACCTCCCTGCGGCTGCGTGGCTTCGTCTCCTTAAGTCTGGGAGCCATCGTCCAACCTTTAACCATGGTACTGAAACTCTTGTCCTTGATCCATTTCCAAGCTCATTCTTCTTTTCACAAGCGCTCTTTGTACTTCTGCCCAAAGGCTCGACAACTGACACGATAACTTCGCCTACCAACCATCAAGCCCATCAAAGTTATCGCGAAGGACAGACAATGTTTTCTGTCTGCTTTACTTGTAGAAATCTGTTGGAAAGCGCAAAAGCCTCCGACCATTAACGACATGCTACGAAACGCCAATTATAAATCTTAAAATCGTCGTTGCCTCAGCAACTTCGCGGCGGAACTCCGGACTTCGCTCGACAACCAGGGACACCTTTAGGTTCCCAAAAGCTTTATAAAGGCTGCCACTGCGTTGCAAGTTAGTCATTCTCCTCTTCATTCTTTTGGTTCTGAGAACCTTGGGTATTTGTGTTGTTGACGGTTTTCGGTTTCGCCTTTCAACTCACTCTTGGCCTGGTGTCTTTCATTCATTCTTCACTCTCTTTTGTTCAAGGGTCCTTTTCGTCGCTCACCTTCTCTTTGTTATTGAAAATGCTTTTCCAGTCTAACTTCGTCGTTCTTGCTCTGTTCTTCGTTTCTTCGGCCCCGGTGGCTTTTGGTCGTGAATTAATCTTGGAGAGAGATGGTCGTCCCTTCTACCTTTACCGACGACGATTTAGCCAAGAGAATCCTGCTACGCTAAATGATATTCGTGCCTCGTGTTCTGGAGGGCTCTGTGATACTATCGCTGGCAAAGCTGTTTCAGCCCTACTAGCAGGAGCTGATCCATGTGCTCAGCAGGCTATCTCTGAGGAACTCATTGGTGGGTTGATCCCTTTTCTAGCTATACTTTTGCTAACCCGGGTTATTATTAGATTCTTCTTCGCAGTTTGACCAAGCTACTGCAGACAAGATGATCGCTGCGGCTGTTGCCTTTCGCCAGGCCGAGAAGAATACACCACCAGTGAGTGTTGCAGCTTACTAAACTAGGGGTAACTAGTTCAGATTATTGACTCTGCCCTAGGATTTCACGCAGAATCCTCCAGCACTCCGTAATTCTGTCTTCTGTCTGACTCCGCCTAAGTTCCCCCAACTCGAAGGCCTAAACCAAGCGCAGGATCCAAGTAACGATCCAAACCTGTTTTTCGACCCCACAACGAAGACAACTGTTCTTAAAGGTTCGCAAGCAAACACGTCTCCTCTTAGCTCGAACGGTCAAGTCAGCGGGAATGGGGCCGTTGCGACACCTTCGTCAACAGCCATTGCTTCCGGAGCAACGCCCACAGCCAAAGGAGGTGTAGGTGAAGTTGCTGTAGCAGCTCCCCCTGCCCCATCTTGCCCAGTACGTTCATTGGGCTTGGCTTCTTTTTTGAAACAATTTAACGTTCTGCTTTCAGGCTGCAGTTACAGTCACCGTTTCAGGTACAGCAATTGCTACCCCTACAGAGCCTGCAGTAACTGTTACTGTTGGTGGTTCTTCGGCTGCCACCGCGACCGCAACTTCAACTGCCGGAAACGCTGGAGGAAGCACCGGTTCAACTGGTACCAGCACCGGCACTGACCAAACTGGCGGTGCGGGTTCGACCGCCCCGGCTGGTACTGGTGCAGCCGATTTCGGTATCTGCACCACCCCGGAAATCGTCTTTGGTGTTGGCTTTGATAATCGCAAAGAAACCTCCTTCGAGCCTAAAGATCTCGGTAAATTTGGTTCTTATTTTACACATTGCATCTTTAACTCGAGTTTGTGGCGACAGTTTCTTATGCACACGGTTCAGCTCAGAACATCAACATTATTACCCGTGAGTGTGTTCCCCTGGAGTTGAGGGTGTTTCTAAATAAACCTTCAGAGTTCATCTGTGACACTTTAACCAACAAGTGCAAGGCCAACCAAGCTGCTAAGGACTTGTGTGCTCAAGCTCAAGCAGCAGCAGCAGCAGGTACTCCCAAGACTGGCCAACAAGCCGATATCTTCAATAATGTATTCGGAATCAAAACCGTAAGCTACTGACCATCACGCCTATTTATAATGCAATCAGGCTCACTCTGTATTAGGATTTCGCCTCTGTACCCAGTGTTGATGATCAAGGAAGAGTCGTCGCCGGGACAGGCTCTGCAAGCGGTAGTGTCCCTGCTGGTAATGCCAACACGGGAGCTGCCAGCTCCGGAACTACAAGCACGGGTGCTTCCAATACGGGCACTACCACCACTAGCACCAGTAGTCAAGCTGGAAGTACCGGCAGTGGAACGAATACGAACACTGGCGCCAATACTGCCAACACAGGAGCAAATTCCGGCAACACCAACAACAGAAGTGCCAATACAGCTTCCAATCCCAGCCCTCCCGCTGTTAGTCAGCCAGCGGCCAACAGTAAAGGCACCGCTGCGACGAGTAGCAACGCCGGGACGACAGCTACGAACAATGCTGCTAATCTTCAAACATTCAGTGGTGATCTCGGTGCCGCAGCCCCGGTAGTTACAGATCTTGGGAATGGCAAGTTTGAGACAAACGGAAACCAATTCAACTCATTGAATAGCGCAATTGAACGTTCATGGTATGCCCCATTTATTACGGTTTTCCCTCTACCAACTGACGGCCGTTTCAGTGCTGTACAAAATAACCAATGCGCTAACGCTGCAAACTCGTCAGGTAATAAAAATGGCCTCACAGTGGCTGATTGCAATAAGCAACAGGCTTCGTGTAATGGTCAAGCTGGCGGGAATTAGATCGCTACTCTCGCTTAACTTTTTATCATTTTAAGTTGACTGGATTCCGTCGTGCCACCTGTAGCCCTACGCTTAGCTTTTTTTGTATTCCGCTTCAATTGATGATTATTTAGGACCCTTGAATTTCGTTGCCTCTGAATACTTGTAAGGGTGGGGATCCGATCACCCTCCTTTACAGGTGAGGCCCACCCGGCAAGTTCAAGATTGACCGAAGACGTCGTAAATCATGATGATTAGGCTTCTCTAAGAGCTGTTTTGAACAGAACGAGCAGAATCTTCTAAGTAGTGCTCTCGTCTTCATTTCTGCTATGTAACATACTATTGTGCAGACTCGAAGTACGAAAGAGATGAAAAATTGGACCTACCTTTGAAACCTCGAAAACATCACCTAAAAGGTCAATGTAGGCAAGTTAACATATGCACGAGAGGCGTTGATGAAAGGTTACTCACGGGGGGGACCCCTCTTCCAAAGTCGAGACTAAAGTCAGTCGTCAGATGAAAGTATTTCATCGTCGATAGACTGCGACTTACCAAAAGAAGAGAAGCCCCCGCTGTACGCCGAGGTGTTGACAACTGCTGGGTCACCTATGAATATTGAAGTAAATCTAAGTGGATAGCGATTTGGTGTCGGAGTCGTCCTGGCCAACCGAGACAAAGAGAAGCGTCCATCACAATCCCAGCACAAACTCCTGTAAAAACCAAAGATGTGGCACTCAATTACCGCTGAAACCCATTCAAATCGCCGATTTCGAATGAATCCAAACTAAACCATGTCGAAGTCAAGCGGCATCCAAGGATCAAAGCATATTGTGCACGATGGGCAGATTCTCGCACTATAAAACCCCGATTGTCGAAGGGGGAGATGGGGAAGGAAGGACAGGCAAGGGACATCTTGAGGAGGAACAGCAGAAACCAGAGTGGCAAAAATCAAGTCTTGAGGCACACAATGCCGAGGAGAATCCATGCAAAAGACGAAGAGGCTAATGAGTCTATTCATCAGCGAATAGTCGAAGGAGGTGACGAATGTCAACGTACCATCACACAGAGAACCAAAGCGAGATGGCAACCAGTCGCTTTTGAAGAACTGGTCAGCTACCATTAGAGTCGAATATGAAGTGCCACTCACCGAGAAAATGCCAAGAGACCGCCGCCCTTTTCGGGCATCATAATCCAAAACGAAATTATAGAAACCCGCCAGCAATATACCGACATAAGGAACAACGCCCAAGAGGAAACACGATGAAGAGATCGTGTACATGAAAGCGAGTGGCACAAGTGGCACAAGTGGCACAAGTGGCACAGCGACCCAGTCGTCAAGCAGGCGGCATATCGCTCTTTTCGATTGGCTCTTTTCTTTTTATCTGGGAGAGTGTTCAATCACTTCTTTTCTTTTTTGCGAGCTTTGCAGCTTCTTTATCTTTTATCCCAAGTGGCACCGCGACACAGTCGTCAAGCGGGTGGCATATCGCTCTTTTCGTTTGGCTCTTTTTATTTTATCTGAGGGAGCTTGCAACCGCTTCTTTTGTTCTTGGTGAGCATTATAGCTTCTTCATCTTTTAGAAGGCGTGCGAGCGAGAGAGGCCACAGCGATGTCGATGTCCACGGCGGGGTGGCCAGGACTTGGAGGGGGGGAGGGGACCGTCAAGGTGGAGGAACAGGAAAGAGAATAGTGAAGCTCGTTAGCCAGCCATACCACGCCCTTTATACATCGTCCAAACATCACGGTCACAGTCACCAGCCAGCCACCATCCCGCCCCGTGTTTTCCGTGATCGAGCCCGTTGAGCTAAACCAACGGAAAGAGACGTCAATGCAAATGCCCGGTTGTACTGCTGGATCGTCTTCAGAAATGACACCGCTGTTGCATCAAATGAAACGAGAAGGCTCCAGAGATTGTCATAAGACCTTTGCAGGGGTTCCAGTCGAACTTCGCCTTCTAAACAGCACATCCCATTTTGGATTGCGTTGAAAGCTTTTCGAGAGCTGTTCGTCCATCCATACGTCCCAGATCGTGCTGTGGAACCTCAACAGGCCCGGGGGTAGCAAAGAAGAGAACGTGGGGTCGCTAAGTAATTGCCAAGTAGGAGAAAATGTAACGGCCATTCATTGAGTTCAGCGATTCAGGAAATGATAGGCAGCGTTCATAAATGTAACCGAGGACAACACAGCAACATGTCCCTCGTTTTTCTGGTTTCTCTGCAGCGGACAATAAGTTGTCAGAGTATGGTTGAAAGGTAGGAAAGAACACTCACAGACAGGTTCATTAAATCAAGTCAAGATTTTTTTTCCAGCTCGGCGTTGCAGAAAGCGCTTGGAAAATCGAAAGAGGTGGTTGAGGTGGGTGGGAAAGGCGCGCTCTGACACGTAGAAACATGCCACCACGTCCAGAATTAGGTACGCCGGTTTTGCGAATATGGGCGGACCTTGGGCAAGAGCACGGTTTCGGTATAACGAAGATTGCATCTTTATGCCAGTGTAGAATGGATAGGTTCACAAAAACGGCCCCGATAGTGGCTGAACAGCAACCTTTGAACGACAGAGACGCGCAGAACTAATAGTAAGA
Source organism: Crepidotus variabilis (assembly GCA_015657495.1). NCBI lineage: Eukaryota > Fungi > Basidiomycota > Agaricomycetes > Agaricales > Crepidotaceae > Crepidotus > Crepidotus variabilis. Next base: position 238,724 of record MU157827.1, on the reverse strand, counting down.
AAATCGTCGAATACTTGTAAGGATCGAGAGCCGATCTCTCACCTTTACAGTTGGAGCACTCAGCAAGTTCAAGATTGACCGTAGACCTCTAAGTTAAGCCATGATGAATAGGTTTCGCCAAACGCTGTTTTGAGCTACAGCGTGCGGAAGCTTCCAAGTATTGCTCTCGTTTCCATTTTCTGGCCAGTAATCAAGCGGGCTGAGCATTTCCATGACGAAATTTCATGTTCGAGCATATTCAAGTTCAAGTAGTGTGATCAACGCTCGTGGCTGACAGCCCGGAGCTAAAGTGCGGCACCAAACCCTCATCCTCCCGTCATCACTCCCTAAAGTCTATAGCCTGATATAGCTGAAGGTTCCTTGGTTGAGTGAGGGCTTGTAAATGGGCATATCTTTATCACATCCTTATGAATCTTGCTTATAGTCCCCACTTATCTATGTCACGTCATTGGAACCGAAGATGTCGTAGTATCTCTCGAATTAGTCACTTTGGTGGCTTCGCTGAAAGCTTCAGACCGAACGTTCATAAACAGGCTTCTGCAACCACCACCACCAGTCCACTGCATGACCATCTAAACATTGGAAATTTGTTCTTTTGACATAGTCTCCAAGAGAGCATTTAGGATGGACGAGCACTCACGGTCCTTAGCTGACGAAGAGCTCAACGCTGAAGTCGATCTTGTTGGTGGCATTGAGCCCATTGCCAAAGATGGCGGAGCGCCAGAGGAAAAGGTGGCTTTAATTGTGGTGATAGGGCTTTCAAGCGTGTTGAAAATATCTAGGCAGGAGTTCTTGGCCACGAAGTGACCTTTTTCTCCGCGACTATGCTCAATGTCGCGCAAATGATTGGGTAAGTAGGTGATGCACGACTGGATGCGTCGTACCTTACGTTGCTTCAGCGCCGGTATCTATGCGGTCCCAGGTGTTATCCTCACATCAGTAGGGTCAACAGGACTTTTTCTTATCTATTGGGTATTGGCACCACTCTTCTGCTTTGGTGCGCCAAAATTTGATTAAAATAATCGTATTTTCGACTGATATATTTTGCAGCTGGACTGTCTATATACAGCGAGCTGGCTTCCATGTTCCCAACTAGATCAGGTGGGGAGGTAGTGTATCTGGAGCAGGCCTATCCAAGGCCGCGCTTCCTTGTATCGACCGCCTTCGCTGTCACTGCAGTCATGACCTCGTAAGAAGAGTTACATGTCCAAGCCACGTCTGACTGACGAACCTAACAACATTTAGTCTCAGCGCCACCAATGCAATCGTGTTCGCAGGATATTTCCTCTCTGCGTGTGGTATACCCATAACGGCGACGTCACAGACTGTTACAGCTGTTGGGACCATTATTGTTACCTCTTTAGGTTGGTTCAGATCTACTTCAGGATATCAGTGATTGTCAACTCACATTACAATCATATTAGTTGTCGCTTTGTCTACAAAGTGGTCATTGCGAGCTGTGAACGTGTTTTCCGTGTTCAAGATCTTGTCTTTAGTGTTGTGCGTTTCCACCTACCGGTGCCTCGAGTGTTTACCCAAGAAGATCCAGCATTGTACTCACAGGTGCTGCGGTACTATCTGGTCTTACTCCTGTCAAAGATCCATATTCCAACTTCGACAACCTTTTTGAAGGCACGTCCACCAATCTTAACGAGCTCACGCTTGGATTTGTGAGCAGCTTTTGCTCCTGCCACTTGTTGCTTCTACTGAATTTTCGTCTCATTAGGTCAAAGTGATCTACAGCTTCGTTGGCTGGCATAATGCTTTCAATGTGCTGGGTGAAGTGAAGAGCCGAGACCCTGCTCGCACACTAAAGAGAGCGGGCCTCCTCTCAGTCTTTCTCATTGCGATACTATTCTTCTTCATCAATCTTGCTTATGTGGCAGCTGTTCCAAAAGAAGATATGAAGAACTCGGGCCAGTTGATCGCGGTAGTATTCTTCCGAAATGTTTTTGGAACCACGGGATCAAAGATATTTCCCCTCATTATATCATGTAGTAGCTTTGGAAACATCGTAAGTTCCCTCTTCACATATTGGAAGTTTTAACTAATACAATAATTTGGCAGATTGGAGTGGTCAGTGCTCGTGCGCAATGTTGCATACACTCTATTAATCGGCTATCTAGACGGTGGGCCAAGCTCGCATGCTGAGAGAAGTCGCTCGACAAGGGCTGTTGCCTTACCCCAAGTTTTTCGCCTCTGTAAAACCCTTTGGCACTCCAATAGGCCCAGTAGGCTTGAGAGGATTTCTTACTTCGATGATCATTTTGGCCCTACCAGCAAAAGATGCTTTCAATTTCGTGGTCGATCTTGCGTCATATCCTAACCAGGTATGCTCTATCTCAATTGATTCTGCGCAAAGCTTTATAATCAATCGTAACAGTTCTTCCAAGCCGCTACAATCACAGGGCTCTGGGTTTTGCGTCGAAGGAGGAGAAAGGCAAACATTGAGCCTTCTCCCTTGCAAACAAGCAATATCATCGTCATCGGCTATCTATGTCTTTGTCTCTTGCTTATAATACTCCCATGGTACGTTCCCCATTAATATTCTCTTTGATTAGGCAACATTGACAAAAATCAATCTGTCCAGGGTGCCACCTACACCAGGCCATGCAGACGTGTCGTTCTGGTACGCAACGTAAGTATGGGACTCATTGTTCAGGGCACGATGCTTATATATGCAATTCTTCGATTGTAGCTACTGTGTGGCCGGCGTGGCGCTTCTTCTCGTATGTTTTTCTGTTTTTATACCGCAGTCAATATTCTCAATCTATCTCAGTGCTGCGGTCTTTACTACTGGTTGTGGATTATCGTGCTTCCCAAGTACGGTAACTACGAGATTGTCGAGGAAGTTGAAGAATCCTCCGAAGGCGCGAAAAATACCAAGCTTATTCGACGATATAAGAACATGAGCGCGGATGATGAAACTGCTCCTTTGCTAGCCACACCGAGATAACTGAATTGACTGTAGACTTGTTTGTAGAATGTAATATACATAATTTTCGTCCAGGGATCCGATTGAAGTCAAGAATCGTCAATTCTTCATCAGTTAATGTTTTGACGTTCGAGAGTAGGGTCGTCACTATAAGACCTGATTTGTGTACTAACGTCCACAGATGGCTATCAGATAAATGTTCCACCGCAGTCTCCCAGTATTTTGGAGTGTATTATGACAGAGATTGTGCCCGAGCTACACACTGAGACCTACATAACTTACATTTAGCAAATAAAAAAGCATGCACGGAAAGCAAATTCTACGAGTGTGATACAAGGACAGAGATTAAGAAAATAAAATGAGTGGTGTGTATGGCCTTCCCTGAAAATTGTCTGTGAAGGATTAGTGTGTGCTATGAGCTATAACGATGTAGACCACATTGAAACCCAGTGAATGATATGATATGTTCATGAAGTGGAATGTTTAGCCCGTTTGGTAAGGGCGTTTCTCCGTTCGCATTCCCACCGCTGGAGCTCATCACGAAGGCATTTGAGGCGGGTTTCGCCCATTGGGTGAAGTGGTCCACTCATGTTGCTTTCGAGGTGCCGGCCACCGTCGTCCTTCGAGTTTCCCATCCGAATGGCACACTCGCTCTCGCCTCTCCCTTCCCAAAAACTGACGGCGCTGCGGGCGTCGAACCCTGCATGTGCGAGGATCCTGTGAAGTAATTTAGTACACGGCAATTTGAATAAGGAAATTTGAACACGAGAGAACACACCTTGCCGAGACCACGTCAGCCTCGATCTCTTGATGGACACTGTTGCAGTACTCGGATATCTTAGCAAGCTCACCAGAACCTACTTTTCCGAGCTGCGCAACAGCATCGTTCACGAAAGGACCGAATATGGCGGTAATTGGGAAGATAAGCACACGGATAACATCTGCAATGATGGACAAAGCCCCCGGAACCATCACCTCGACTGACGATAAGCTTTCCAGGTGGTGTGATAATACCAAATGGGCCATTTCGTGAGCCAGGAGAACAGCCAACTCGGTGGTCTGTTCTTCACTGGGTATTGGATGTGAAGGGGTGGGCGGCGAGGAAAATAATCCGCCGAAGAGCCACGACCAATACGAGCGTGCCGGCTGCGTTAGTTCCGACGTTGAATTTGGTAAGGAATGCTTGGCTACTATGTCGTCCAAAAATCCCGTGTAGACTACGATGCCACTCCCGCCGTTCGGTCCGAAACCGTAGGAGAAAGCGTTCGAAGCGTCAGGTTTCTCAACCAGGACTAACGAATACGGTGGTCCTGGAATAGGACCGTATGGCCCCAGAGGATTGTCTGCTTTTTGAGCCATTTTGTCGCACATCCAACGGAGGTACTCTGTGGCTCGAGGTCGTGGCCGTAGCGGATGTTGAGCAGGAGGTGGCAGTGGACAATCGTTAGGTCCCCCCTCTGTCCAGTTTGGACATAATTCTGGTTCGCTGGAGAGTACGGGGACGGTATTCTCGAGTCTTCGAAGAGTGCTCTGCACCCATTGATATCGCCAGTCGGAGGGAGGAATTATACGAGGAGATCCATCTCCTTTCAAAATCTCAGCGACAGCTGTATACCAGCCTTGTCCGGCAAGCTGAGCAGCAATTTCATCTTCCTCGTCGGGTGAAAGGAGGATTGTTCGCCATCTAAATAGAAAGCTTTATCAGCGAGGGGAAATATTACGACAGAGAGACACTTACCGTCCTGTGAGAGGCGTCCGTTCTAAGCTTCCAATTATAGTAGCCCAGAATAGTGTAAAGGGGATGGCGACTAGAATCTTGAGAGCTAAAATACTCCTTCGCAATGTTCGAATGTGGGCTTCCCGTTTTTCATCTGAGACTGGAATTCCATGAACTGCAGCGTATTGTATGGCTCGTTTAGACCGTAGTCCGCCGAGCCAAAATATTGGAATGAATGTCAGAGCTATCCGCCCAGCAGTCCGGGCAATTTCGAGGCCTACTGACGCCTAGAGAGTGAAAACTGTAAGTATGATTGTTTTTGATATTGACTTATGACGTACTTTAAAGATGGAAGCAAGGAAGGGTATCAGAGCCGGCAGTCCTTGTCGCCTAGACGTGGCATGAAAATGTCGAACCGAAATATGCAAGGGCCTCGGAGGCTGCAGGGATGGCCTTGGGGGTATGGCTGGAGAGTGCACTCGAGTCAGTCTACGCAAGCCGAAGCCGTCGCTGCCGAAGTTACTCGTAGAGGCGGCAAATTGAAATCCAGCACACACAGACAGTGTTCTGCGTTGCTGAAGAGGTGAATTATGATAAGGAAGACCACGTATAATAATGCGCGATGCCATGGTGCATAGTGAGTAGTGAACAAGGAGGAGGAGTACTCTTGAGCCCTTCCACGATGATCTCCTGTGGCACGTGCAACCGTGAAATGTTCCAACAGCAGCGCCAGTCAATAACCGCAGCAATCACTACTGCGACCGAAGATACATCACTGGAAAACGTCAAAAGCTACGCAGAACCTCGGCATCACATCGCAAGAGGAAAGAAGACATTGGCGGACTTATATTACACTAAATGTCATGACAGTAGAGATTGACCGTCCAGATGTTTAAGAAATGAATGTAGCTTCGTTATAGATATATCCATCGACCTCTACACCCGCAGACAAACCAGGAGCTAACGCATCAGGTCCTTTGATACTGAGTTTAGCGGGATTCAACCACTAGAAAAACAGGATGTTAGATCTGGTCATGTAAGCTAGGGTTTGATATATCATACCTGGTAAATATAGGGTTTCGTTCCAGCAACATAGTTGACAGCCACCTTGAGAACATAAGGGATCTCCGCTAGCACATCGACCTTGTCTATCAACCCCTTAGGTGTGTCGACTGAACCGAGGTCAGTCGTAACTTTGGCTTCGACTGTCCCTGGAGCACTGGCATCAATTGACGAACCAGCCCATGAGTACTCGATCTTGCTTGGCTGACCATACCCTGTCTCCACATCTGTTTGTGGATCGATATGTGTCGCTCGCGAAATGACAGCGCCATGAGCATCTTCCCCTGGCCATTTTGTCTCAGCAGTCACAGTAACGAGCTTTCCACCCACAACAAGCGACCCGATATTCACAGCCGCGCCTCCAGAACCGGCACCATGCTTTCCGTGCGTGGTCTGTGTCGTAAACTCCATCTGAATAGCCGAAACACCCCCAAGCTCATTGCTGTGAAAGTGGCCAAAGTTCCATGCAGAGGCAACAAGGTTAGGTCGCATGCCTTGGATGGCGTGTACGAACATCCCATGAGCAGAGACGGCTTCGGCCTTGCCTGAGCGGATAACATGGCCACTCGCATGAAGCATAGGCCAGAATCGATGGATAACATATCCTTCTGGCTTCTCCACGTCTGGCCCGAAGTACGAGTAACCTCCATTTGGCCCTTTGCCGACTTTGTATCCTGGTGCGCTAGATGGTCGTTTGAGCTCTAATGCGACTTGGAGGTCTTGGCCAAGATTGGCGTTGATGGTGTAGGATTCAGGGAATTCGGAATTGGGGTGAGATTTGTGGGTAATGGTGAATTCATCAGCTTTGCTTGAGCGTTTATCCTGACCGGGAGGAGGGCAGACAAAGTTCGACACGTTGATCGATTTCCAGGCATTCTCGCCCTTCGAAGGGTTGGAGACCTTACAGTTGAATTGAATGGTAGGGTACCATAAACTAATACAATGCCCGAATCGTTTTAGCAGCTGAAATTATCATGGATCATCGCGATGGGACTCACCCGACGGCTGAGTGGATTATTTGGCACCAAATCGAGGTTCCATCCTCCGTGATGATGTACCAAACCTGTGTTTCGGTAACAAAACCAGAGTTTGCACACAAAAGTTCGGTATCAGTCGGCTCAAGCTCTGCAAACAGCTCATTATCCTTGAACCTATCAGCTACTGAATGAAAATTCTGAGCCTTAGGATCGACAGGGGGTGCGGTTCTAGAAAGAGGTTTCAGAATATATCTCCCTGTGATAGTTGAAATTTTGGCTCACGAGAAGAGAGAAGAAAACATAATTTGGTCGTTATAATGTTCGGAATGTGTGAAGATCTGGGAGGAAGAAGGAGAGCAAGAGCGAGCAAGTTGGGAAGTCGCTTATGAATGTTTGATCTTATGTAGGCATCCAGGGTCTCTCGCTGCAGAGGGTCAATCCGGAGCAATCGTCATGAATAATATATCTATCCCGTCTGGGCCTAGAACTTCAGCATTTTGCTTTTGAATAAGCAGTGTTCTGAGTTGCATCACAGTATATTTGCCATCCCCCTCAGATGGCGAGGTAGGAACTACAATACTTATATCATCTATGGTCTAAGTCGTGAATCGCTTCTTCGCTTCGCTGACGTTTTCGAGGTCTCTTGGAGGCCGAGTCTCCTTCGTCCTCTTGTTCTCTCAATCCGCTATCCCACATTTGCCCGGCTAGCGATGATGTTGTTGAAGGTTCGTGGAATATGTCATCCCACAAGTCATCGGGATTGTATGAGTCTTGAATGAGGGGCGGCTCGTTGAGATTCCATCCATCTTCATGATAGCCCTCTGGTTCGCGAATAGTCGGCGTTGATGGAAGTCGAGCAGGACCAGCATTATTCGAAGATGACGAGGCCGGCATAATCACACTGTGGTTGATCGGAGGTAAGGTTGCAGACGAGGGTAGAGTTGGGGAGGTAGATTGACCTGCGTTGACATCGAATGCCCACGAAAAGTCTTCAGCGTTATCTTGATCAACAACGTCTTCAAAAGTCTCGGGAGGGTTGTCACTGCTTTCAGCGATCTTTGAAGTGGGTGTTCCTATTCTTTCAAAGCGCATTGTTCCAGCCTGGAATGCCTCGAGCAGTTGTCGGTTTTGACTGGTCTTCAGTGATGACGGGTTTTGAGCAGGAATCTCTTTTGGCCATCCTACAACTCTGACCCCATATATATCTAGCCTCTCTGGATTCGACCATTTCATCTCGGCGGTGCGTCTTCCACTCACTGACCTGGTAACATGGTAAGTGTACTCGGAGAAACAAGTTTGTGAGAGAACAAACCGAAGCTCGTTACGAATACACTCATAGAGTTCGCTCTTGACAGACCTCACAGGAGCGGAAATGGAGCTTGCATTCGAGGTAGAAGCTCGAACCGGTCGTTGAGCTGCTGAGATAAATGGTTTGACATCCTTCTGAACTACTTGAAGTTGAGTGGTGCAATGTATCCGGAAGGATCTTGCCCCGTTGTCTCCCCCACTTCTGAGGCCTCTCCAGAACTCGCGTCCAAGAAGCGATCCTCCTAGAAAGCCAGCATCCGAGGGGTTGTAGGGATCAACTGCCAGTAGGAAAGAATGCACGCCCCATGAATCCGAAAGTGACTCGAGAATTCGAGAAGTGTCGCAGAGGACAGGTTTTACTGCAAGTTCCAGATATTTGTCAGCATTGACTTTGACGAGCAAATACAAGGGAAACACTTTTCTCAGCACGTTCAGAACCAGTTAGCTCAGTGATAGAGTCGACTGGGGTTGTTGGCTGAAAAAGATACTTAGCGTGCCATTGAGCGACATGTCTTCTGGTCTAAGAACGCAAATCAGAATGTCACGAACTATTGCATGTGAGAAGGCCCTCGACAATGACCTCTTCATACGGCTGTTGCTCTCTCTCAGCAAAAGCTTTGATATCCAACAGGGATTTCTCCAGAAATGTCTCTAGGCGCTCAAAAAACAAGCCATCCTTTGACGCAGTACTCAAGGTCCCTGGCGTTTGATACTCGAACAATTGTGGACGAGAACTCATAATCATAGCCAGCAAGAAAGTGATTTTGGTACGAAGAAGAACGAAGTCGATGGCCAGCTCATCGACGACAAACGGTGATGGTCGGGCAGCTCGACTGCTATAATGTTGTAGCCGGCGCGCTTAGCCGTTTTCCCGTCAATCGCTTCTGCGAGAGAAGGCACGTGATCCTAAAAATCTCTTCATCTGCCACCTTCGGAACGGAATATGGGGAGAACGAGGACAAAGAAAAAAGTGCACACGAAGGCCACAGACCCACAGGTACAACATGTGTCAGAATTGAAAGAACCGTCATCGCAGGCCCTCCTAGAAAAGGCTCAAGATCTGATCGTGCAATGCGATTATGAACTTGCACTAAAGTTCGTGAAGAGAATTTTGAAAAAGGACGAGAATAACGTTGAAGCCAAGGAGATGCTGGGGGTTGCACTTTTAGAAACAGGTGAGATTGACGCCGCAAAACAGGTGCCCAACGAGTTTTAGTTTCTTTGAGTCGATTCTCAATACCTGTCTTTAAGGCATTCCAATCGCTGGTACCCCCACATCCCGGCGCACCGGTTGCTACTCCCCCGTCTGCACATCTATATCTTGCTCAGTTGAGTGACGATGAACCGAATGTGGCACTGCAGCATTATCAGGCTGCTGTGAATGTTTTACTTGCCCAACTCAAGGGTAAGGTTCGTGCCAAAGACCAGACCCCGAAGAACGACGAGACCGAGATCAAGAGCAATATTGTTAGAGCTCTGATAGGTCAAGTTGAGATATGGATGGATCCGTCTTACGATTTATGGTGCTTATTCTTTGACCTATCTTTTATGTGTGCGTCCGCACTCAAACAGTCTTCCTCTAGCTTTGAACATCAAGCAGAGAAAACCTGTGAGGATCTACTTTCACAGGCTCTCCAGACAGATCCAGGAAATGCAGAGGCTCTACAAATGCTCGCTTCTGTGAGATTATCGCAACAGAAACCCGAAGATGCAAAGCAGTATCTGGAACAGGCGTGGTCTGTCTGGAAAGACCTCGAGTTGGGTATGAAATCTTCCCTCTAACAAGTCTATTATGAGAACTCACGCATTTCAAGATGACCCAAAGCTACCACCAATACCTAACCGATTGGCACTTGTCAAGCTTTTTATCGAACTGTCTCTCTACACCCCTGCGCTACTCGTTTTGCATGGCGTAATGTTGACCGATGATCAGGAAGTGGAGGCCTGGTATTTGGAAGGATGGTGCTTCTACTTGATGGCCGAACAAGCTAAGGAGAACGGCGGTACTTTAGATGAGCTAACATGGCAAGAACTCGCTAAAGACGCAAGAGATTGCCTCGAAACATGTCAAGTGGTAAGTATGTTCACGTTGTTTCTTGGAGCTCCATTATAAAGTTTTGCCTGTCGTTTAGTTGCACAGGAATCAGGAACATCCAGATACACCGCTGCTAGGGCATGTTGGGGAGCTGATATCAAAATTGGACGCCTTGGGAATAAAAGCCAGTCCTCAAGACGAAGTTGAAGGGGGAGACGACGATGACGAATGGGAGAGTGACGACGAGAGCGTAGACGAAGATGGCGACGTCGAAATGCAGTAGTTTGGCGCTCAGGGTTTTCTCAGCCGTCGTCTACTTTTTGACAGCCATGACATTTTTCTGTTTGCCATCTCGGCCTATGCCCTAATTGAGTGCAATACATCTGGAATGGAACACCAGAAAATTGCCCTTTCCTGCCGTATCATCATGCGTCAAACCACGTCTTGTACATTTATTCACAGAACAACGTTGACGAGCATCTCCATGCTCAAGTCTGCCGTGACCAGGATATGATCAACAGAATGTAAGTCGTGCCTGTATCTAATCTCTCAAACCAGGCATGTTGGTTCGATTCGTGATCATCATCATCATCATTATCTGTGGCAGAGGGGCCACTGCGAGGCAAACCTCGAGTCCCTGAAGTAAAATCCCCATTCACTTCTGTCATGCCATTTACCGTCATGTTCAAAATTTCAACATAATAGCGCCCTTCTTCTCTCTTTCTCTTGTCGCTTTTCTTATATCAAGGATATACATAGACCTGCTGGTGGACACAGTGCTAATACTTTACCAAATTACAACCCCCTTTTGACGACAGGATGAACAAATTACGACGTGAAAGATCCGAAGACAATCAACACCTTTTGCTGCCACAGTACAAACCTTTGAGGATTGTTGCTGCAGGAACGTTGTTTTTGACGCATACGATTTCTGTGCCATGCCATCCGATACCGTCGAGTGAAATTAGAGCCCATTCGGTTGAAAAAGTAAGGGGTGGTTCGGCGAATATGGTGCGTTTGCCGAGACCATGTCTGTAACGTCACCACTAAGCTGACCGTTATTCTAGATCCTATCAGTACTTGCGCAGTTTCCTGCTGTCGAGTCCGTATTAGTGGCTTCTCTTGGTGGCAATGAAGAAGGTCGGATGATCCTTAGAGATTTAGAGAACGAAGGCATCGTCACCAAATTTTGCAAAATATGGAGAGACGCTGGTGTACCAAATTCATGGGTTCTGTATTCAGGTACTTTTATGTGGCTCTTCGGTTGATGATTGCTGATTGACGAGTTCCCTGTAGCCGAGGACAATTCACGCATGGTTGTGCATCATAACCCACTTCCCGACATCACGCATGAAGATTTCGTGTCTCTTCTGGGACCGCTACTAGCTCCCGAAAACTTTCCTCCAGCTCCTACTTTTAGTCCTACAAACTCTCAATATGGGTCTTCAACAACATTATCACCTCCTTCGCCGAATCCACCGCGCCCTTCAATGTCAGGATCAAGATCGACACCGACAACGCCGATTTTATCCAACCCTAACAGTCCTGCGCCTTTTGACTGGTTGCATTTCGAAGGTCGGACAGTGAAGACCACACTCAGCAACATAACCGGTTTGGATGGGTTGGCCCGGGAGAGAAAATGGAGAAGTCATTGTGTATTTAGTCTAGATGTTGGGAGGAGGAGTCGACAGGGTGTTGAAGCAGTAGGTTTCAACTTTTTTTGGTGTCTTAACTTGACCAATCATTTTATTTCTGTATAGCTGATACCACACGCAGACGTTCTGTTCTTCAACAAACAGTACGCCGAAGCCAACTCTCCCCATTACGAAGTTACGCCCCGCGCTTTTCTACTGTCCATGGCTGCCAAAGCAGCCCCGCATGCTCTGCTGGTGGCTTACTGGGGTCGGGAAGGTGGTGCTGTCCTTTCTCTACCGACGAGAGAATACTTCCAAAGCTCTGCTTGGGTAGAAGATATGCCCCCACAAGGGTCCCAAAATCCAGATGATAGTCGAATGATTGGCCAGTTCCTCGACCGGCCCCCTCCACAAGAGATCAGATCAGTTCGAAGTGGAAGTGTATTCTGGGCAGATGGTCGAAGTCGGACGCCATCTTCGCAAGCTTTCACATCACATGCGAGCCAGTACATGTCAGATGGTGGGTATGAAGAGAGCGATCAATCGTTTAGTCGACAGAAAGGTCATAACCGACAGGCCTATGGGAGCGGGGAGTATACGATGGACGAAGATAATGATTCAGAAGGAACTGAGACGCCTTCTGGAGCAGGAGGTCCAGGAAGGTCTAGTAGAAACGCAGATGGGAGTATGGCAGACGATGTGGGCGCACAGGATGCGTTTATTGCTGGGATGATTTATGCGTTGAGCCGACGGATATGTCCTGGGCTACCGTTCACCCCTGCATGGACTGGCGAGGAGGTGAATGGCTCAATGGATGATGGCAGAGCAAAATGGAGACTGGATGAATGTCTACGGTAAGAATTTGTCTCTTCCATATTTTGAACATTTTGATCAGACTTCATTCTCATAGGTTTGCCACGGAGCTCTCTGGTCGGAAAGCGAGAAGAAAGGCAACACGCTGGAATGGCCTGGCTGACGAGATGACACAAGGTGGATGGTTCGAAAACTGATACCCTACGTGACTACAAAATATCATCATTAACATCTACTCTACGCGTTATTATTCATGGTTTAAATAGTGGTTGTCTGTTGTAATGGATCTGTATTGCGGAGCTGATCAAGTGCGGGTCCGTGCGGCCGTTATCTAATCTGCAGCAAGAGCCTGCCCTAAACGCGCTTTGAGCCCTTAAATAGCTGATCCCGCCGATTAGATGCTCTTTGGTTGTTATCCCCGCTATCCCAAGGTACGTAAATGTTATACAGACCGCCTTTGTCCGATCCCTGCTGATCATGATTTTATAGGTTGGGTGGTGTTTCTTTTTCTTTTTTCACCGACGCGTGTTGGCTTCTCGACGAGTCTTCGGCAGTGGTCCGCTGTTGTCCGCAGAGTGACAGATGGCGAGAGGTTAGTCGTTTGCCTACGCCCGCCTTTCGATCTTGTGGCTGACAATATTCATATTATTCTTCTAGATCCAGTATCCGTTGTATCTGCGTCTTATTTAGCAACCGGTCGAGGTCGTCAGGCGAGTTGCCTGGCGAATATGCGTGGGCTACCGGTTTGGTGTTGCCCCGATCCACCGTGAGTACTGCTGCCTCCCTCGCCTTGCTGAAGCAATTTGGCTAACATGCGCCCCGCCTCGTTCAGATCCGCAGTAATGTTGAGCGTTGAAACCCTGCACACCCAAGCGAACAGAGTAGAATTGTCTCCTCGAGGAGGAAATGGTTGGTTGAGGACTGGCGCCGGTCCTCAGATCGAACTGGACGATCAGAAAACTGCTGTCGAGGGTGAGAGTGCAAGGGAGAGAGCATCGCTCTTACTGTGGGCAAATGGTTGGATACTTTTTAAATCAATTACCCCAGGTCATCTGGTGTCTCGATGTAGCACATTTGCATCCTTTGTCAAGCACGGCTGCGAATGTATTGTGTTGAGGTGCCTTATTTTGTTGCTCGTGTGAGCTAAGCAGTGCCGTAGATATTCGCACTTTGATCTCCGGCCAATCACGAACCCGGATAATACGCGCCTTGACATATTGATGCCGTCTATTTCTTTGAACACGTCTTTCATGTTTTCTGTTCGAAACTTGGCTACACGGCAGCGACCTACTCTAGTTTCATTTTATAGACCTCAGAGCATTCCGTTATGTCGTTACTTTGCTTCAAACAGAGGTCCTGCTGCACAACACCGAGAAAATCCTCTGTCGGACGCGAAAGTTAAACCAAAGGAGACAACACCTCTTCGTCGATCAGCTTCCGCCTCTCTACCTATTCGGTCGAACCCAACACCTACTCGAGGTGTAATTCAACCTATTTTCACGCTCGCCACCGCCGAGCGATACATTCTTTCTCGCCTACGTACACATCCCGACTTACCGGCGCGTGCACAAGCGCTGCACGAATCTTGGTGGATTCCAAAATGGGTTGGGAAGGATGGAAACGAAGGCGAAGTCTTTGTGTTTTCGAATGGGAGCATCGTGTGCTGGGGTCTCGGGGAGGCTGATGCGAAGAAGTTTGCAGAACAGTATATTGAAAAATCGAAGGGTATGGAAGTTTCGCGGCTCAAAGAAATTGAGACGGAGGAGTTGGAGTTTGTTGTCGATGCGGTTGAGTGAGTAGTCTGGATGAACTGTGTTGCTGAATGCTGTTTGCTGATTCACCTGTTAATTCGCAGAAAAACGAGGTTGCAGGGTGATTTGATTATTCTTGGCCAAACCTCTCCGTTGAACGAGGAAGAGCTTCTTCCGAGATCACTTCCGCCCATGGTGTTCCCGGAAAGTACGCTGCTTGCGCGTTATGCGTACTCTCAAGCTCTTGCACGATCCACGTCGCTTTCCGCTTTGGAGGTGCAGTTGGACAAATACCTCACGTCGATGGCATTATTACCTCATACGCTGGCTCTGACGGGTAAACCGGGTATGGGAAGAACACAACTCATCAAGAAGTTGGGAGAGTTGATGAAGTTCAGGCAGCTGTTGAATCTGAATAGGGAGAATTTCAGCGAGGTGCCGGATTTCTATTGGGCAGAACCTGAGTTGGAGGGTAGGTTTTTTTTAGTTAATCGTCAATGAAATTCATACTGACGTTTTTTGGTAGGTTACTTTAAATCGTTGAGCAATGCTCTGGAGGTGAAGATGCGGACAGCGTCTCTCAACGATAAGATCACATACGCGACAGAAGCCCAATCGACATTGAGGCAGCTTTTGACTGAGGTGAGCAATTTATGTTTTGAAGTCAGTCTATCAAGACAACTGACTGACAAATACGACTTTTCAAGTCGTCGACACACTCTATGGAACTTATCATCATTGCCCTTATTGCGGTCGAAGTCGTCATCGTGAGTCTTTCAATTCTCTAATCGACCACCAATTGTGGTTGATTTTGTAATGTGGCGCTCACATGTATTTCGTGATTTAGGCTCTCATTAGAGATGGGCCAGAGTTGTGGCATATGCTTGTCGGTACCGACGAAGAAGCTGATAAAGCCAAGACGCTCGCGCATTAAGCAATGTTGTTTTATTGATTCGCCCTAGTTGCGGGTGTTGGTGAGCTTAGACTCGGGTCGTGGAACTAGAAAACTCTAGATGTTTTGGTGTTGGTGGATTGATTGATAAACTAGAGCGCACCATTCTAACTAATTTATGACTTAACCCAACTCTTGATATGAATGTATGTAGATAAATTAGATTCGGATATCTAAACTTTGAGTCCTGTCCGTCATTGGAGGTCATTTACTGATCCACATTTGGTCAAATATCGACAAGATGGCTTGCATGTAATATTGGTTTTGCGATAACCATGATTTTATTGCCCATTTCTTGAAGTAGTTCAAGTACCGTTCCGATCTTCACGACGAATATCAGCGTTTCGGTTGAGCACCTTCGCTGATCGACATGGATATTGCCCTTTGGAGGTACCTCAGCAATTATGCTCGTACCGGAACCAACGCCCCGAGCCTCCTTAGCAGCCCAAATAAACCGAACTTTGCACTACCGGACATAAGGTTTCCAAGGCAAGATGTCCTTCGCAATTTGCCTTGGAAATGACAGCGAGAACTCTAAAGATGGGGAAAGCACATGCTCTTTGTAGATCTCCAGTTCGACAACTGGACAGAAAACTGAAGATGGGTTGATCGCATCAGGGCTTCAATCAACGGATAGATGCACGACCTTGGCACCGTTGTAGTGGTGTTGAAACGTTTAGATATAAGAAAAACACGATAAAATTAGCAGAATTACTCGCGGAGGCAAATGACGACTAGACGAGGCGAGTTGGTTGTCAGGAGCGATCAGAGTAAGGCGGGAATGGTTACGCCTCGAGCGAGCACTTATGGCTTTATGGAGAAATATATTACACAAAGATCAATAACAAAACTTGTCGATGGGAGTATGTAGCCCGATTTCCGTAGGTTTTTCTTGAAACGTCGTGGTACTGTAATCATGTTTCCGTGCAAGCTCAATCGGTATATACGAGTTTAGATCTGGAATGTGTAATTTCAAAGCGGGATCGGTTCCGTTCTCTAATACCGGTAGAGCAGACAGTATAGATTAGCGAGCTTGAGACAAAGTACCGAGCATGGAGACGAGAAAGAAGTGGATCGACGTTCTCGAAGCTGTCCTATAAGGATAATGGAGACCCGAGCGGCGTCGTGTAGGACCCCGGGAGATCTAGTTTAAACTCCGAAATAAGTCTTGTCTGAAGGGAGGCTTGGAGGACTGGAATTCTGATATGGCAGAATATACGTAGAGGCAGAGCACCTTTGATAGACAGATGGAACGATAATTTCTAGAAACTTTGCCAGTAACAGAGATAATGGACAACGAAATACTTATGAGGACGGGTGACTGGGGTCATGTGCCGTTGACATTGAATCTTGTCTATTCACATCTTTTGAAGAGTTCTTTCAAGCTCACAGTGGTGTATCCGCCCTTTCTTTCCCAATCCTGAGCCATTTCTCGGGTCGTGTACACTAGTACTCACAAAAGACCCTATACAATCTACTTTCAGGTCTCTGGATAGCCAACTTTTGCTTTATAGTTGTTCTTTTTCTTTATACTTTTTCCTCTTTACTTTTTTCACCTTATGGCCTCCCAGTCAAGGCAGAATAAGGGTGGCAGGAAACCCGAGCCTACACAACAACGGTGCGTAGCTTTGCATATCGGAGATGGTGATTCTGACCAAGAATTGTCGATGTAGTCGCACTGCAGCTTGGGGACCAGGAGCCCGCGCTTCGCAGACTTACTCTCCGGGACCTACTCGTCAGCAACAGACTGCGTCGCCAGCTTCTCCTTCTAGTTTTCCACCTTTGGCTCCCACAAATGGCGCTCGTCCTGACAACCCTCAGATTCGCATACTCCAAGCGCTTTCTGGTCTGACGGTGAGCAGTGCAAGCACCTTCACGACCACCCAATATTTTACTGAACTCGATCCCCGTCTTGTTTCATTATCAATTATTCTTGGCTAGGGAACGACCATTACTCTTCTTACCAAGCCTGGAATACGCTGGGAGGGCGAAATTGCTTCTGCTATTACGGAGGGTGATGCAAGCGGTGTCACATTAAAGGATGCTAGAGATATAGGCAACCGTGGCGCGCCACTTCAGCCTTCGGTCTTTATCCCTGCCTCGAACATTGATTCATACACATCGGGACCGGCTGATGCATCTAGACCCTCTAATGGCGATTGTACGTCTTTCAGGTTTTTATACTCTGCACCTCCTAAGCATAGCTATCAGCTTTCAGAACGGATGTCGATATCACTCTGCAAAAGAAAGGTCTGGGTGGGCGCGAGCGCGAGCTTCAGGCATGGACACCTTCGTCTGATGCACCCTCCGCTACCTCCGGGACCATCGCGGGAGGACTTGGCGACGAAGATACTTTCGGACAAGGCGCCAACGGCAACAATACTTCTTGGGATCAATTCACTGCCAACGAACAGCTTTTTGGCGTCAAAGCAAGCTTCGACGAAGATGTTTACACGACCAAACTTGATCGCAATGCGCCAGACTTCAAAGAACGCGAACGCAAAGCTCAGAAAATCGCGAATGAAATTATTGGTGCTACGACCAACAATCCCCACATCGCAGAGGAACGCGGGCTGGTAGTTGATGACAGTGGTGTCAACGAAGAAGACAAGTATGTATTGTTTATTTTCACTCCCTCATTCATTTCGCTTGCTGCAGGGATAGGCGTTAACCTCGGTCTTTGACAGATATGGTGCTGTGGTCCGTGGACAGAACGCTTATGTCCCACCTGGTGCTCGCAAGACGGTGACCTCGCCGCCAGCCACTCAGACCACCCATCCAACTCCTGATGGTGCGGCAGCGTCGAATCCGGAGATTCCAAAGGTATCTGTCAACGGACCAGATGGTACACCAAAGGCGCCCATCTCGCCCACTCCTGCCCCTAACAAAGTAAGCATCTTCCGATCGTCGCTTGTCCGAAGGTTCTTTAGCTGAGATGCGACAATATTTCCAGCCACCGGCAGATCCTCTTCCCGCCTTCCGGGACTTCGTGACGAACGAGAAGCAGAGATTGACCCAGAAGAGACAAGCACTGGTCAAGAATGAGATGGACAAGCGTATGGCGGAACTCGTCAAATTTTCTCAGAGTTTCAAGGTATGCAAATTATCGCGTCTTAATGACCTCTTGTTTTATGAATTCACATCTTTCTCACACGACCCCGTCTTCGCCACAAATATAGCTGAACAAACCCATCCCCGATGACCTCGTTCCCATCCTCGCCAAAGATGAAGAGAAGCAGAAGCTGATCAAGGAGAAAGCCAAGACTGATGCTATCTCCTCGCATGCTCGTGCCATTGGCCCATCAACTCCTGCAACTGCGTCTCGTGGAGTTGCTGTTGCTGGTGCGAAGATCTCAAAACCGGTTCCAACCTCCATGAAGCCGAACGCTGGTACGACAATGGCTGCATCCAACGGTGTTGGTGGTGGTAGCAGTGCAGTTGCGTCTGGCGGTGCTACCCCGGCGATCGCTGCGAACAAGTCGGCGTCTGCCACTCCGACACCTGCTGCTGCCAAGGACAGTGCTTCCAAAAAGATTCCGATGGTTATTCAAGGGATTCCTCCTTTCAGAGGTGGCAAGGGCAAGGCGAATGCATCGACAAGCTCTCCGAGTGCGAATGCGCCTTCAACGCCATCTGCTGCTACCAACGGGTCTTCATCTAACGCTAACGCCAACGCCAACCGCTCAAATGCTTCCGCAAGTCCCGCTGGTGGTGTGTCTCCTAACAACAGTAACAGCGCCCACAATGCTGCTGCAAGATTGAACGTGAACGCATCATCGTTCAGACCTAATCCTAAGGCAAATGTTTCTGCTGCTGTAAACTCTGATGCCCTTTTTACTGACGCTTTGGGATATGCTCTGACCTTGCTGTCTTTGATCGTTTGTCTGCTTTTTAGGCTACTGCTTCTCCTAAACCTAGTCCTGCTACCGCCAGTAACGTCTCTTCGCCGAAGCCAAAAGATGCGGTGAGCAAGCTTTGGTTTATGCCATGATGAGTATTGATGTTTTCTTTCAGCAGGCCCCTACTCAACCGAACCCTTTCTTCGGCGCCCGCCCCATCAAAAAAGGTACACCTGTACACGTCAAGGATGACTTCAATCCTTTCAAACACAACAAAGTTGTTGAAGCCTCTCAAGTTTGTACGTTATCATTCTAGATCTCTTTTTTTTTTTTTTTTTCATCTCTCATCTATTCTCTATTCATGAATATACAGCTGCCCTGTGGCCATACAGCGGCAAGCGATACATGCAAGCGTTCCCTCCGATCCACCCACCAACACAACAACCTCATCAGCCAATGCCTCAGCCCGCCGTGCAGGCACCGCCACCTCCTTCATACGAAGAAGACTCCGCGGCACAAGCTGCAGCTGCTCGTGGATATGTGTATGCGTATCCGCCTTACGGTTATCCTCCTCCGGTGCGTCTTTTATGTGCCAGTATTTACAGCCTCTGATTAGTTTTCCTGGACAGCATATGATGCCAGGTATGGCTCCTCCTGGCCCTCATGGTGGTTACATGCCTGGTCCTTATATGCAACCAATGCCCTATCCCCCCGGGATGCCTCCGAATGGTATGATTTCCTCAAATTCTCAGTCCAGTCATTCTTATCTCTTTTTTTCTCGAATTTTCAGCCATGTACTCTCCAGGAATGGGTCAAATGCCCCGTAAGCTTGCTGATAATTTTCTTTTAGCTTATCGTTCATATTTCTCTAGCACCCGGACACTACATGCCACCACCGCCACCTGGTGCATACGGCGCGCCCCCGCCACCAAATGGTGCGGGTCCTCGTGGTTCAATGCCTCCAACACCCATGCCGTCTCATGCCCACCCGTACTACCATCAGAGCCCACAAAGTATGGTGCATTTTGATCAGTACAGTGGAAAAGCGATGTTTACGATGCCTTCCCAATCCCCTTCTCTTACCCCTAATACAGTGCCCCATGCATATCCTATGATGATGCCGCCACCCAATATGGCCGCTGGTGGTGCTCCACCCCACGGATACGAAGGTGCACCTGCACCCCCAGTACAGATGGGAGGGCATGCATAGTTGTTACATTTTCTTTCAGATGATTTGCTGAAGCCCTACCACTCCATGGATTCATCGATTTCTCCTCCTTGACCCGCGCAGAAAACCCACCCTGTCCTTCTCGTGTTTTCTCGTCGTCTCACCGACTGCCTCATCGACTCGTATCTCTCTCTTTTGTACCCATTCGACCATCTACCACTCGCGTTCCGTATCTCATCGTTGCTTCCGCCCGCTCCTTGTCGTGTACTTAGCTTTCGCTCTTCTCTTTGTTGTTTTCGTTGCCATTTGGGAAATACGACGTTGTTTTGGGTACAACTTCCTCGGGAACAACCCGTTCTCTGTGAACACATTTCATTCGTACTATCACATCGAGTGGCTCTTCGTGCAACTGGTAGGGTACTCTTCATCATTTCTACACCAGAAGTCAAGAGCTTCTAAACCTGTCCACGCGAGTCAGAAGGCTTGATACTGTCACTCGTGCGACAAGAAGTCTTTGTCTTCGACCATCAACCATACCGATTAACTTGCAAGCTAGAGGCTGAAGAATATCAGAGTGAGTGCTGAAAATTCATCGCAAAACTCGAACAGGAACTCAATGTTCCCGTATTTTCATCCAGTCGACTTATCTTTGTCTCTCTTCGAAAGGATCCTCTTCGTCGTTTAGTATCCGAAGATCCTCTCAGCTGATATGGCAGTTTTGTTAAGCCACTTGGATTCTTCGGCGAGAATCAGAAAAGGTGACTTGTCGGCAATTCTCGATTGAATCGATTTAACCTCGATCGCTCTTTCGACATCTCGTAGACGTCGAAACACCAGGGAACTATAAGACCGACGGCACCTACGCACAAGCTTCGTCCTGTCTAACATCATGCGGCATTCGAAGTCTAACTTACTGTTTGCAATCCTCTGCACCGGCCAAGCTGCTCAAGCTGCTCTGTACACTGATTTCTCCCAACTGCCAAGAACCTCGTTCGACTTTGTGATCGTTGGTGGTGTGTTCCATAAGTTAGGGATCGTCATTCCTTGACAGACTGCGTCACAGGCGGGACGGCTGGAAATGTCCTGGCAAATCGTCTAACCGAAAATTCAGCTGTTGACGTTCTTGTTATTGAAGCGGGTGTTAGGTTGGCTTATCTCGTTACTGTGAATCACATTCTGTTCTGACGAAGATTTTTCCCCAGTGACGAAGGAGTTCTTCCTGCAATTATACCATTTCTTGCACCCACAATAACGCCAAGTTCGTCGCCTTCCATTAGCAACATTTTATGAGATTTTGAGGGCTACATATTTGTTAGACACACCATACGATTGGAATTACACAGTCGTCCCGCAGGAAGGTCTCAACTCCCGTGTATTCCCTTACAATCGAGGAAAGATTCTCGGGGGAAGCTCCACCGTCAGTAAGCATTCGCAACGAAAGCATGAGGATGCTACCTAGTAAACTTACTGTTGACCGCCCAGACTACCTCATTCACCAATATGGATCGTCAGACGACTACGACAAGCTCGCGTCTATTACCGGAGATCCTGGGTGGTCATGGACGAATATGAAGAAATATATCTACAAAGTAGGCTGTAAGGGTATTTATCGATACAGATGGCAACTAAACATCTGCAGCACGAAAAATTCAACCCTGGTGTCAATGGCACTGGTCGATACGTACCTGAAAACCATGGAACTAATGGCACAACCTCCGTTGGTCTTACAACTTATCCCTATAAGATTGATGATAAAGTTTTGGAAGCTACCAAGCAGCTTTCAAACGAGTTTCCCTTCAACCCGGATACATCTGGTGGTGAAAATGTACTTGGCATTGGTTGGATGCAGTCATCAATTAAGAACGGCAGTCGGAGCAGCTCCTCGACAAGCTATCTCCATGATGCTATTACTCGACCTAACTTGTCCGTGCTGATTGAACATCAGGTTATTAAACTCCTCCGCCAGGACAAAAAGCTCAACGAACCTGTATTTAACGGCGTCCTTGTGTCCAGGGGACCTAATGCAAGTGAGGGTATTTCTATGACCATCTCCGGAACGGGCTAACATCCACCCTCAAGTCGCCAAGCAACTTTTCGCTGAGCGAGAAGTTATTTTATCTGCTGGCACTGTCGGGACTCCTCAATTATTGCTTATTTCCGGCATTGGCTCCAAAGAAGATGTCGAGAGTCATGGCATTAGTTCAGCAATCGACATCCCTGCTGTTGGAAAGAATCTCGTTGATCATGTTGGCGCTACCATGAGCTTCAATGCCCAGAACCTGGACACTTTGGATCCTTTAGTAAACGATCCTACCGCGGCACAGACAGCCCTTGACACTTGGACGAAAACAAGGAGTGGGCCGTATGCCAGCACTCTCGCAAATCAATTCGGATTCTTCAGGCTTCCATCGAATGCTTCAGTTTTCTCTGTAACAACCGATCCGGCAAGTGGTCCGAAGGCCGCTCACTGGGAGTTGGCCATCAATGTCAGTACAGTCTAAGTTAAATCAGTTCTGGGGTGCTAATGAGAGTATCAAGGACTTTGGGGGCTTGGTGGAGCCCAGTCATCCTCTTCCTGTAAACGCTAGCTTCATAGGCGTTATTGTAGCACTTGTTGCTCCTTCCTCACGTAAGTGCAACAAATTAATGATTATAAACGATTAGCAGATCTGACATTTCGCAGGGGGATACATAAAGCTTGCTTCTGCAGATCCGTTCGATAAACCAATCATTGACCCAAGGTTTCTCACCACAACTTTTGACATATTCACGATGCGTGAAGCTTTCCGCGCCGTCAAAAGGCTGATGAAAGCACCTGCCTTCTCAGGGTATATCCTCGGACCATACGGGTCATCGAACGCAGAAACGGATGAAGACATTGATGAATTCTTTCGCAGCTACTCTGCAACTGTTTGGCATGCAGTTGGAACGGCAGCCATGTCGACTGGCAATTCGAAAGATGGTGTTGTTGATGCAAGTTTGAAAATTAAAGGTGCCAAAGGCCTTCGAGTGGTGGATGCTTCAATATGGCCGTTCGTACCTTGTGCACATACGCAGGGGCCTACGTATTTGATTGCCGAAAGAGCTGCAGATATCATCAAGAAAGAGCACAAAATATGAAGATGCTCTAGACATATATGTTCTGTTAGTGCTCTCAGCGTACGAAATTATAAGACGACACGATGATGATTGGGAAGACTGCGCTAGTCGCGGCAACATGACAGAGTTGCATGACTGTGATTCATTTAGAACAGACATGGTGACTTTTGCTGGGCATCCCAATGATCAAACATCTCATCGTGATACGTAGTGCTATTAAAAATGTGCATGTTGTAATCCCAAAACATAAAAAATGGCGCCGAGGCGTTCAAAAGAAGATGAAATGTGGTTTTACGGATCAAGACTTGTAGCACGAAAGTTCAACTTTCTTCAAGAGACCCTTGAGTGTGTTACTTGTTCGGTTACAGTTTGCCTGCAACCACCCCTCCATCTCCTTCCTCAACACTTCGATTGCATCACAAACTGGTAGATCTCCATCTGGTTTGACTAGGCATGGATTAAGTAAAACATCAAACAGCTTGTTCCAAATGTCTGTTTGCCAGTAGCGTTTGAGAGGTGTTGCAATCTTGTACCGCTCGATGCCTTCGTCGTCTGTGAACGATGAAACGGCGTTAGCTTGAATGTACTTCCCAAAGAGCATGCAGTAGATAATGCCTGCAAGGCCAAAGTAATCCGTCTGATAGGTCCAAGGCTTGTTCTGTCGAATCTCGAAACAATCCCGATCGTCTGCTGGCCAATCGGCAATGAAATGTTGGCCAGGAGGAAACAAACGAGTATCAATAGCCCGCCCAAAGTCGATTACTTTGAGCCCCTTGTGGCTCCATCCACCCTCCCCTGAAGGTTGGTAAGTACCTGACCAGGCCGCTGCTCCACCAGGTACTTCTTCGAGTCTTAACAGACAGTTATCGATCTTGAGATCGCCGTGGATGAACCCAGATGCATGCATTGCTTCCATGAGTCGTAACAGTTCTATGGAGAAGAACATGACGAGCAGTTCGTCAAGGCATGCACCCGCTTGAGAGACCCCTGCGGCGACGGCATTGTTGATTATGTTGAGAAGCATGCCTTGGGGACAGAGGTCGAGGATCAGATAGCTCTCATCCTTGAAAGCATATAACGCGTGAGGAAGAACGAGAGATCGGCGAAGTGGAGGTTGAACAGTTGAATGCAACCGTCGAAGAACGTGGTATTCCCAAATATTCCGTGGTTTCACAACTTTCAGGGCAATCATCGACGCATTCTCGTTGTCTTCATCATCGTCGAAATCATCATCCTCATCCTCCTCGTCTTCATCATCTCCACCCAACGACATTCCCACATCTCGTGCCTTGAATACTGACCCAAACCCTCCCTCTCCGAGTTTCTCGGATACCAGAAATTTGTGTCCTTGTAGTTTTAAAGAGAAAGAACCAGAGTCGAGAGCGCCTGTGTTGTTGCCTCCTCCGCTCGTTTTCCGGCTTTTCTTGATAAACTTCTCAAGCTCGGCAAGCATGCCAATTTCCTCCCCTCTTAGATCAATGAAATGTGGATCTGCGGGTATTCGAGAAATAAGAGCGGAGAGAATAGCAGGATCGAAGGGATTGCAAGGATTGGCCGGCCTAAACTTGGCGCCGAGTGTAAGCGTATCAGCAAGACTCAATGAGCCAGCTCTCTCTTGGATCACAACAACCTCCGGATCTTCATCTGGGTGTTGCTGAACACTAAGCCTCAATGGCTCAATTTTTCTCGGATCTGCATCTACCCATTCTTCTTCCTCTCCTTCACCACCATTTCTTAGTTCAGCCGCGAGTTGTTCCGCCAACATGGCAGCTTGGCGAGGTCCAACGGATCCGTAATCTGTAGGCGTCTCTCCACCTCGCGTGCTTGAAGTGAACTCGATTGTTCGTTCGGTGATAGGTGTCATCACGTTGAACTGCCCAAACCGACCACCGAGAGGTACTTCCTGGAATGAATCACCCTCTTCATAATGTTCCTCAACAGGTGCATGTTCTGGAGCTACAGGAACCTCATATTGTTCGATTGGTGATTCTTCTTCGTCCTCATAAGAGTTGGAATAGTCGTCGTCATCGTGATCAGGTTCCTGCTGCGAGAGGACACTGAGGTCGCCTTCTGGATCTTCTTCGAGAGCGCCTAGTTCTTCCAAAGGTGTTGTAAGCTCTTCTGGACTCTCAATTGTTTGAAGAGGTTGGAAAGGTTGGCGTGATCCTAGGGCTGGTGTTTGATTTTCAACGAAGGGTTTGAAAGCAGGCGTGGAGTCTTTGAACGGTGTGAATGTAGATGGTTTGTTATCAATGAAGGGTGTAAATGCGGCAGCAGGTATCTTGGGTGTGAATGCATTGGAAGAATTCTCCTGATCTGGTGGTCGGCTGAAGACCTTGAAAGGCGTCCTCGAATTGTCGTCTTTGAAGGGAGTGAAAGCAGACGGTTTTGTAGGATCTTCTGAAGTAGATGAGTACAATACATCTTGAGATCGCGCTCGTTCGTGGGTGGGCGCAAGTTTGGGTTTAGGTAGAGGTTTGCCGTGATCATCAGTGAACACATCTCGTAGGGGTGCGAGAGGGACACCTTTGCTAGCTGGTGTGAAAACTTTGGCGAACACAGGGTCTGCAGCCTTTTCTTCAGGTTTGACGGTGGATGGGGCACGAGGTACGTTCTCCGATCGAGGATTGGGCGTTGGACCAGCATCCTTGATGGAGAGGGCTGGACGAGGCGTGAAAGGAGTCTTATGTTGGTCGGGGTCAACAAATGGCATAAACTGGGCTCATAGATTGTCAGAAATCGGGCGTGAGTTTCAGGTAATGTAACTAACCTTGGTAGCGGGCGTTCGTGTAGCTGGCTGCTGAGCATTCTCGTCTGTGAAGGGCCTGAAAGCTAACGAAGGATCAACAATTGAACAATATAATGCGTCGGGTATTTTACCTGGTGTTGGAGTCTTGGAATTTTGGGCATTCTCGTTCTCTCGCGAAAAAGTAACCTTTGGTGGGATCACTGGTGTCACAGGTTCGATTCTCTTGACAGGTGCGTGTTTGCTGCCAGGTACAGCAAGCTTGGATGTTTTGTCTGGTGAGTTGTACATCCCAAACACATCGGCCAATGCTTCTTTCGTATTAATAGTCACTGTAGGTTCTGCGACAGCGAGCAAGCTCTTGCGGTTGGTGGACTTCGTACGGCCTTTGCGACCATCGTCATTGAAATCGACTAAAGCCGAGGATGCCATAGAGGATGAGGATCTCGCAATTTCAGATGGAGGCGGAGGGCCCCATTTCTTGCCTAATAAGCCCATAGAACGAGCCCTTGCTTCTTGGATGCTGTATTCGACGCCTTCGTCCGTGAAAAGCAGACCCATCTTGAACCGTAGCTTTTCTGGACGTTTACCAGGAGGAGGTGGTGCGAGCATAAGGGCATAGCGGGAAGCGGCTGTTGAGTTAAACGATGAGCTCGCTGGTAGTGTTGCAGAGGTGGGTGCTCGTGAAGCAGATGAGCTGGAAGGGTCGCTCAAAAGTGAAGATTTGCTCGAAGTTTGGCGTGATGATTCACTGGATGAGATAGGTGGAGAAGTTAAGGAGGCAGAAGCCGCTGATGGTGGTGGACCACGGCTTTGAAATTCCCGATACCTCGTTTTTAACCGTTCCAAAGGTCGTGCATTCTTCTTGATCCCTTTGCGATAAACGTTGTCTGCTTCCTGGCGTCTAAATCTGCTCAGTTGATTTCCGCACAGAATCAGAGTGACTTACTTTCCGTCATCCTCAAGTAGGTTTGCGTAATCCTCATACAACGCCGAATAAGACGTTCCAATGTCGTTCGCGATCAATGAGGCGTACATGGCCACGGCGCTAGGTCTGTCCATTTGCCTCGCGTGTAATGCCCAGAGCTTCAAATACCGAAGGTCTGTCTTGTAAAGTGGATCATCTCTAAACTGAGCTGTTGCATCTTGCAACAAGCCCTTTAGGCCAGATTTTTGGTCGCTCTCGCCATAGTGTTTGATAGTCCATTGAACGAATTGATGGTAAACTGCCAGGGGGTCATCCTCTTCCGTGAGAGCCGTAGCAAGCCGAGCTTTATACTTTTGTCTCTCCCGTTCACGATCGCTGTTGGATACAGCGTCGGCACTGCGAGGGGCCATCAACAGTTGGCGGAGGCGGTAGTGCTGGTCGAAAGTTCAGAACATTTGGCTTTGTTGAGTTCAAATCGCGTCGCGTTTCAAGTCACGTTGCCGTGACAGTGTTCTTGGCCTTCTCGCGATTCAACATCTCGACAATGGTTTGCTCAACCATGACCACATTTACTCTGTAACTGACAACGACGTCAATGTCGCCTTTAAAAACAAATTTTAGTTTATTCTGTGTATAGATAAGGCTGTGTACAAGATGTCAGGTCTTCACAGCCCGCGAGGCGGCGACACAATGGGTACACATACACAGCACATGGGCATGAGTACTCAAAAGAACTCATTTTGTCGGACATCTCAACCTCTTACTCTATCATCATGTCTAAGAAATGGGCAACTGAAGCGAAGCCACTAGCTTCGAATCCTAGGCCAGAAGATGATCAAACCGACTTACCAGTGGGTCTTGTAGTCAACCCCCAACGACCCAGTGTCAAACGGCGGAGAGGCAGAAGGCGTGATAAGTTAGCTTCTTCAAGGTTCGTCTTACATAATCTTCTCCAGTTGAAGTGTTCTGAGCTGCGGATTCACCAGCGGCCAAGGCATCGACGCTTTCACTTCTGCTCAAGATGTATCGATCGTGGGGAGCACGTTTAACCTTACGACTGTTCACCGTAGGCCAAAATAGCTTTTGAAACCACTCAAAAAAACTTGAATCTTACAATCCTGTTTAGACTACGGGCCGGAGGGTTCCAAAGGTCTACCATCCAGTAGGGGATCCCAATCCCCGTCTCATGGTGAGATGCTTGTCATTTTGATTTTGCCCTTCGTGTTGACCATTTCACAGATCAAAGCCTACCCGTACCTTGCTTGAATGAAGAGAAACCCTACAATGCCGGGGATGCTGCGTCGATACCTCATCGCTCAGACTCCTCCAGCTCAAGGATATACTACGAGCAACTTCTCAGCAAACTCCGTGGTGTTCCCCTTTGGCTTCCAGGCCCAAATGCCAACCTTCCAATAGATTACCGTCTTCGAGGAGCTCACATCGGAGATGTGGGAACCATCACAGAGTTTGGAGGTTTCAGCTTCTTATTCAACGTCTTCGAGGAGGCAGATAGCGAGATTAATCAAGGTAGTGTTCCAGATGGGTTCAAACCTCTTCGGTGGATTAGCAACTCGGCGTATATGAAGGGAAAAGGCACGGGAGATCTTGGAGTACGTTTCAGCGATGTGGAAAAGCACGCCGTCTATGAATCCGGCAGTTGGATTGGGAGCGAGACCGTTGAGGAGATTAACGTCCTTGATTCTGTGTCTTCGTGAGTGACCTTTTGAACGGAGGGTAAAAGGATTCTGATATCCTAGGATTTCCCTTCAGTGGTGGTTTGACTTTTCAAACGCGTGCTTTGGAGGGTGCAATCCTCGCTATGCCTTACGGTGCCACATCCCACGACCTCACCAATCGAAGATTACTTCAAGATTACATGTCTAAAAATCTTGAACAGTGGTACATCTACGCCAATCATGAACGTGGTCGACAAGCTCGAAACGGAGATATTCGACTCGTTTATGGTTGCGATAAAGCGTCCTCTTGGGGAATCGCCACATTCAAGTATGAACAAGGCTCCGGCAACCTAAGCGGCACTCACGTTGCGAAAAGGATTCATTTCAAACCGGCTGGTTCTACCTCCAAAAGCAACACCGAAATTGCGACAGCTTTTACATGGAGCTCTATGGGCGGTGAGAGTGGAAGGGTGGGGCCTTCAGACAAAGTAATGAAGGGTCTATATGCTCACCTGGCTCTCAATGCTGAGGCTTTTAGACATCCTGTGTATGGCTACGATGATGTGGCGATCGAAAATCAATCTGTTTTTCTTCGAACACTCAACGCCACCCTGGCTACCAGTACTTGGACGAAATGGATGAGCGAAGATATTGATTCGTTTCACGATGAGACCTCCGATAGTCAATTTCGAGATGGACAGGATTATGATCGCGGAGGTGCTCGAGAAGGTGGCGGCTCAAGTAATTCGTCGAACGCTGAACATTTCCCGGGGAATGGTTCGTCTAGTTGGGGGTCCAACATCGAGCATACAATGATGGAAGGACAACCTTTATATCCAATACATCCATCTGATGTCTTGAATCGCTCATTACTCCGGCAGGTTCGTCTCTCCTTATTTGTTTCGTCCAATGATGAACTTACCTGGATGATACTTTATAAATGCCAGTTCCCTCACGCTCAGATGGCTATCACCGCGGACGCGGATTGGATTTCAGTTCTTAGTCATGGCGATAGTTTGGAAACTGCAAGTCTACTCAGGCTTGGCTTCCATCGACTTCACTTTGAACGTCTTCTTCATCACACGCATCAAATTGTAGAGATCGACGGTTTGTCACTACGTTTTTTTAATTCAATCAACCCATATCTTAATGATCTATAGGTGTTATTCGTATTGACAAAAAATCAGTTATCTCACTCCAAGAACGCGAAGAATCGACCTTTCGACCAACTTGGAAGCGCCATCCCGGATTTTACAAACGAGATGGGGACCTTCGTTTCCTTGTGAAATTCGATTCCCATCTTGATAGTTGTCCAAAACTAATATTGTATCACAGGCAGGAATTACTATATTCAAAATTCAGAGGAAAATGCTCCCGGAATCGGTCAAGCGACTTCTTTCCGCGAAGGCTCGAAAAAAGTGGACGCGCGGCTTTACTGCTGTGTTTCTGGTAGAAGAGGTGACAAATTTGCTTGCTGAATGTATGACTATCACTCCACGGTGTGTTCTTGTTCCCCATCAACAACCTCCAGCGATGTCTGATCTACGCGCACAGAATCCGAGTAGACCCTCTTGATGACAATGGAGCTAGAGCCTCCAGTAATGCCGCTGGATCTGTTAAGTCTACACAAGACACACTCCCATTTTTCACTTTAGAGAAAGTTCCAGCATCTTTCGTTGATTTCCCCTTGTCAAGGAACCAAGACGAGATAGCGAAATTGCTGTTCAAACAACCTGCAGTGTCTCAAACTCCGTTCTCTCCACCCTCCTCTTTTGAGCTGGCTTTTATTCCCTCAGGAAGGTTCTTCGGAGATGATGCTCGTTCAATCAACTCACTGAACTCTCTGGTATCATCAACGAGCGGTGGAACTGTGAGTACGAAGGCCACAAGTGTCAGCTCACATTCGAGTTGGAGATCTATTCCAAAGTCGAGTTCGAACACAAGTGAGATGACGGTGCCACGTAATATTAGGCGTGAGTAGTATTCTTTGCTCAGTTCATGTCGAAATTTTGGCTGAGTCCTGTATCAGTCATTGACGGTGTTCCTTGGGAACTTGGTTCCCTACCTCGATCGAGCACTGTCCACGGGGATATGCTTAGCAGCTCGAAACGTCACACGGACAGACTTTACCATCCTAAACTTAATACCATCTTGGAGAGGCCCGCTAGCTCAACACCTTTGGCGACTATCCAAATGCGCAACTCCGGTGTGAGTGTGGCGGGAGATGTACAAATGACCCCGAGCCATCCTGATGGTAGCGTCAAGGAAGTTTTCCTGAAAGAGGGGGAAACTGCTGAACCTGAAGTCAAGAAGGTGCCAAAAAGCCAAATCAACGCACTTTCTAAGATTTTGAGAGCCCTGAGGCGTTGACTCTTGAAAATTTCATGCTCATCACCGTCTAATATATGTGATTACTACTCGTCATAGACTTCTAACGCCCTTCAAGGGCCTATCTAAGTGGCTTAAATCGTGGGCCGTAATCATCGTGTATGTATGGCTGATTTATCGTGAATTGATTTTGTTGGACGTGCGGCGTGAGTAGGAAGAACAAAGGACAGCGTCGGAGCAACTCCTCTTATCATGATAGTTAGTAAAACGATGCCGTACTGTGCATGTAAACGAACTTGAACCAACTACGAGCACAGCCCACAAATGAACATTATCAAGGTTCAGAGTGCATCACTATCTACCATTGGTATTCCTTTCAACTCCCATGAGCGCGAGACCCCAGGCACCTTTGGACGACGACACACAAAAGAATCGACGGCCTAATTCTGCGATTATGGCAGGTTCTCAAAGCGTTCAACCGCTAAACGTCAGTGTCATCCATGAACGACGTCGAGCAAGGAGTCAAGTGGGTCACATCAGTATTGCTTAATCAGATGAAACATATAGTTATCTCCTCTTCAAATCAGCTCAATTCCAAGGAGCTTCGCCGGGAAGGTGCCACTGCCAAATTGAGACTGGAGGGACATACAGTAGCGTTTAGGTGATTTCCAAAGGGTTGCCTCGGGAACCTGTGGAGATGCCAATATGGACCCATTCTCCGTCTGAGGGACGCTCAGAGATCTTAAATGGAGTATAGCATTCATAGCTACAATACGAGTTATTGCCTCTGTAAATTTCAATTCAGTCAAAAGATTATTCACCTTGCAATTACTCTGGAAGTAGTAGCAACTGGTATTGGAAGCCCCGAGTCCTCCTCCTTCCATTTTATAAAATGGGGCAAAGGATATCGGTAGCTGAAGCTTTTCGCAGTTGAGGGTTCCACTGTGCGCCAGATGAGCAGGCACATGACAATTTTTGTACCTTGTTCGATGATCGACCAACTAGCTTCACTATTGATCAATGTAATCTTGTTGCCTTGATCAACACATTAGCTATACATGCGTCTTTTTGCGAAACTCTATTGAATCTTGCTGGACTTCGTATTTCTCTGAAGTAGGAGTTCAATGGCAGCTGTAAAAGTCTTTTGGACGGTTATTAAGCCACATGCGCGACTTCGGATCACCGTTGAGTTTGAACATGCTTTCCACTTCGCCGCCGCCGCCGGCGTCCATGGTTACTACACTTGCGCTCGATCCACCTTTCCAGTACTAAACAACGAACTTCTAAATTCAAAAGCCTAAAATCTGTCCATGGGTTATAGTATGTATGTACCGAATATTTCCTTCCAAAATTCTAAAATTATGGCTGTCTGGATTTCCCTTATCTCCTCCGAAATTCAGAAACACGTCGACGGACCCTACTGTTTCGTCGATGACATATCTTCGGTTCACAATTTTTGTACCACTTGGCACCCCCGTATTGCAGGAGTCGTTTTCTTCACCTGTTCCCGAGTATAATCCTCCTTCAAGTTTTGCACATGGCGTTCCCCATGGAACAACGACTGCACTATCGCTGAAAACATCCAGATACGCATCGGCGGCGGCTTTTATGACTGCTCTGGTATCCCGGTTCTCCTCCGGTATTGTTTCCCATCCCGACGCTATATCTTCTTGTTTGGACCAATAAAGTGTCCCTGTTGCATTAAACTGCCAGTCTCCGGTCGTCGTGATAATCGTATCAATTCGTTTGATCTTGGTCCTATCATCGGCCAAAGCGATTTGCGTCCCCAGGACGTAAGGATGCGAGTTACTGGCGACGATGAGCTCCGTGAACGTTGAGCATGTGACTGTATCGTAGAGACTGCGATTATGATCGATTTTGAGAGCTTTAGAGATGATGCCTTTTTGGATGTGGGCTGATTTGAAGTTCTCCGTGTATGTGGCAGAGGAAATACGTGCAGGGAGTTTTCCTGTGCTTTGAGCAGCGATGTAGGCAGCCGTGATGTTTTGAAGCTGAGAGAAGGTACAGGCCGCGAGGGTAGGAGTAGCAAGGGCTGCACATAAGGCCGATACAAAGAAAGTCCGAAACATATTGGCGGGACTTGGTTTAGAAACTTTAGATGTGGCCCAAATCGAAGAATTAAGCAAGCTTTATACCGTGCGCTCCAATTTGCTGCTCATATATTCTTCCGATTGAGAAGAAGAATCATTCTTAACATCCAGCCTCTCAATTTCCTGCCGCATATGACGAGAACCTGTGACGAATTCGACTCGTTCTTATGTTTGATTCTTCGGAAGATTCTCAAATTTCAGCCCCTTTACGGCCATACCACTGAGGATATATTGTTAACTACTCAGGTAAAAATTACAGCGAGAGCGATCACAAAATAAGGTTGATACCGTATATTCTTTTGCAAGAAAAACTATGAAATGTGTAGTCTAAGCGGATCCAAATATTCCAAATATAGTGGGTATAGTTGACCCGCGACCTGCTTGATTCTAGGAATCGCGTAATGTGAATCCATAGTTTATTAATAATCTGTGCACGTCGAGATCATGGATTGACTCTTGCGACTGCAAGAGTGGCAGTTCCAAGAAAATTGCCACGATTTGACCGTTTAAGGGAGAAAAGAGGTTAAAAAAGCATCTTGACACTGGAGAAGAGATGGGTGATGCAAAAGGTGGAAGAAATTTTCGGAATTCACCTTCGAAACAAGTGGGTCGGAAGTCGAAGCAAGTGGCCATAACGTTAGAAAGGGATCATATCATCTTCTGAAAGAGAGGTTTATTATCGGGAATTTCTTCATGTAATATGAGCGCGTCCTAAGTCAATCAGGCGACTGCACATACGTTCGTCGGCAGGGTTTATTTGGTATAGTACATAAAACAAAGTACAGGCACCCTTTAATGGGAGAGAAGGAAAGCAGAACCTAATCCTCAATCTGCCCGAAAGTCATAGTGTGAACGTATCGAATTTTTCCATCAACGATCCTGAAGTTGTGACTGTCCGGATTGCCACTGGCTCCACCAAAGTTCACGAATACATCAACTGAGCCCACTGTCTCGTCGACCACATATCGCCTATTAACGATAGAAATCCCATCGGGCACACCCAAGTTGCAAGAATCAGTCTCTGACCCCGTACCAGTGTACAACCCTCCTTCTAACCTATCACATGGTGTTCCCCATGGTACTACGACGCTGTGGTCGTCGAATAAATCGAAGTACGCGTCAGCAGCAGCTTGGATGACTTCACGAGTATCGCGTTTTTCTTCTGGGATTACTTCCCAGCCAGCCTTCAAGTCCTCTTGCTGGGACCAGTAAAGCGTTCCAGTCGCGTTGAATAGCCAATCTCCGTTGGTTGTGATGATTGAATCAATCGATTTGATCTTGGTTCCGTCATCCGTCAAGCGGATTTGAGACCCAAGGACATAAGGGGGCGAGTTGTTGGGAGCAATGAGCTCTGTGAACGTCGCACACGCAACTGTGTCGTGTAGACTGCGGTTGTGGCTTATGACAAGCGGTTTTGTAAGGACGCCCGTTGAGATGTCGGCGGCCTGGAAGTTTTCGGTGTAAGCGGCTCCAGAGGCGAGCGCAGGGAGTTTTCCGCTGCTTTGAGCAGTAACGTATGAGGCAGTTATGTCCTGAAGTTGAGAGAGGGTACAAGCCGCTAGAGAAGGCGCAGCTAGAGTCGCGCAGACAGTTGTTACAAGGATAGTTCGTAACATGATGAGGTTGACTGTTTGATTTTCTGTCAGGCTAGTCTTTGAGTGGCGTTCAAACTGAGAGTTTAGCAGACCTTATGTATCCTATCCTCCCTCGCTAGTTCCGTTCTCCCGAAACGTCAACTTTGCCCACTCCTCTACATCTTTCATTCCCAACGCTCTTCCAATATTCTACAACATCCGTCCGTGGCTCGTGACGATCAAACGGTTGCTAAACATGTTTCCTCGGAAGATTCAATGATATAAGTCGCTTCGTACACCACCGCTAGAATTATATCAGCATAGATGGAAGGCACGAACATAAATTGACTCACAGAAATAAGCAGGGAAGTGTGCACGGAGAACCAATGGCTGCGGCGGCGCTCAGTAAGCACCTGCTTGGCAACAAATTCTGAGATTCCAAGTCAATACTTTCACCGAGATATAAAGCAAAAGTTTATGATGATGAATCTCGTTCAATGATAGATAAGATTCTCAACCATGCTGGGCTAAGCTTTTGGATGACATTGACTGTGCAAGATAATGAACTGGGTGAGGGCAAGTGCGATAGAGTCGACAGAAAAAAATTCAATCACATTTCGAAAGATCAAGGCGAACCAACGAAAGCCAACTCAGAAAGCGAGGATGCCGCATGCCATCAGCGGCATCGCTTGAATCGGCAAAGTCCGCGCTGCTCAGAGGAGCCCATGCTTTGGGCAGCATGCTTTGATATTTCGAGCAGAGAGATCTGTAATTTTATTGTTTACAGATAATACATCTCGTATTTGTACGTTATCTCAAACTTGAATTTGACCAACGGTGATCGTATGAATATATCTCAGCTTGCCGCCATCAACCCTGAAATTATGGCTATCTGGATTCCCATTATTGCCTCCAAAGTTCAAGAAGATATCCACAGAGCCGACGGTCTCGTCCACAACATATCGGCGATTGACAATCTGTACATTGCTTGGTACACCTAGATTGCACGAGTCCGTTGGTGCACCACGGCCAGTGTAAGCTCCACCTTCGAGTCGAGCGCAGGGAGTTCCCCAAGGTACGACGACTTTCGGGTCATGGAAGAGGTCGAGGTAGGCGTCAGCGGCGGCCTGGATGGTTGCACGAGTGTCCCGTTTCTCGACAGGGATAGTGGCCCACCCAGACTTCGTATCTTCCTGGGTGGACCAATAGAGTGTACCAGTGGCGTTGAACGCCCAATCGCCCGTATCGGTAACGAGTGTATCGATAGACTTCACGACCGAACCGTCGTCGCTGAGCCTAATTTGCGTTCCAATGACATACGGATGCTTCTTGTCCGTCACAATGAGCTCCGTGAAGGTTGCGCATGCAACCGTATCGTGAAGACTTCTGTTGTGGTCGATTTTGAGTGGTTGTGTGAGGATGCTCGATTGCAAGGTCGCGGATTGGAAATTTTCGGTATATTTGGTGTCGGCTGTGGTGATTGTGGAAGGAAGTTGTTGACCGGCGGCCTGAGAAGCAACATAGGTGGAGGTTAGAGATTGGAGCTGGGTGTAGTCACATGCGGCCATGGACGGAGCGATCAAGGACGCAATGCTAGCTAAGATAAAAAGTCGTCGAAACATTGTGAGAGTAGCTTCACTGGAGAAGTTTCAAGTATAGCAATCTATGACTGGCTTTTATACTTACTCATGGCTGGATATGCTGTTCAGCCGAACGTAGGTTTGACGATACATCCGTAGTTTTAGTGTAACGGAGTTGAGGGCTAACATCCGTGGATGAATAGACTTTTTTGAGCGAGGACGATTGTTCGGAAGATTCTTGTGGTAATTGGCCACCGCTAGGCAGTACTTTCGTAAGTAACATATGAATTTAGAGTATCACCACGTACCACACTTTGGAATGCAAAAAACACATACATTTGGGTTCCTTATAGACAATCGTCGCTCAGTAACGTTTCGCACAGTCGCGCAAGACATGCGGTGAAAATATCCAAAGACGGCGGTGTATATCCAGTACAACAGTAGCATATACCTTTAAGCGCAGAAAGTCGTTGGATAGAGCGAGTATACACCAGAATTTCATGGCAGCGGCAAGCATGACATTTAGACACCATTCCACTTAGAATTCAAGTATGCAAGTAGATCGTTCTATGTTTGAATCGTGGTATAATGTTTATTTGATGCGTAGGCGTTGGCAAGGTTTCTTTCGTACTTCCGTCGACTTGGTGGTCCAAAGCCTTCAAATTACATACCAAGGGTGCGCTAATGATGGAATGATCTCGAGTGAAAACATGAGGCAAGGAAGACTCGAGATCTCTTTGCTTCTATAATCGATCGAAGTAGCCAAGAGAGAAGTAGTCGGCGTATTGCTGGAGAACTTTTGATGAGAGAATCTGTCGCAGAAGTGCCAAGTGACATCCTCGGGAAATCAAGATCTTCTTCTGAGCTATGTGGGATTATTGTGCTTTCGGCGCGCATCTCGAAGGTGAGCTGAGGTACTAGGTACACTTCATTGAAGAAGAGGTGGTCCTGGTGAAAGTGCAAAATTAGTTTACAGAAAATGGTCACAGTGACCTTCCATGACATGACGTCACAATTTTTGCCCACCTCGCATTCATACAGCCTCAATTCTTGGTTTCTTCCTGGTTATGTACTGGAATCACAAGAAAACAATCACGGCACCCAGCTGCGACTCACCAATATTCATTGTCCAAGGCGATACGTTCAATCGATGAGGCCTGTGTGTCGCCAACTTGAAGCCTGCTGCTTCAAATTGTCACTTGCTCCGAACCTCTACGTCGTTGAGATCTCTCTGGTCTCGATATTGGGACAGCTTTCGCCTCCTGGATGGTTTAACCACTACTACTTCCACTTTTATACTCGAAGCCACCGCTGGACTTTGTCAAAGTGAAGCGCTGTCTTTTGCATTTGAAGCACAGACATGCCCGGACTGGCTACACTCCATGAATATTCTTCATTGATGCATATTTTACCTACTCGTTCAAGGTGCGTTGCTCTCCTTCCTGCCGGTTGTCATCCTCTTCTCACTTTCGATTTACAGAGCTCTGAGGCAACCGTAGAACTGTTATTCCCACGAGACAGCAAAAATTGTCGTATTCAGGGGGATATTTGTACAAGAACATGCGTACGATCTGAGCGTTGCCCAAGGCACATGAATTGTTGTGATCAAAGATGAAGAGAGCTAGGCAAAGATTCAAAAAGGACCAAGATTATGCGTGTGTCGTGGTGTGGCAACTTAAGAGCAGATTCGACCTTCAGAAATATCACTGTGGGGCGCCTTCTTGAGTCGTGAATCTGATACCAGATGCTCTTTCGGACGGCGCATAGTCTGGCTGGGCTACTCGAAATAAATCACAGGAAGACTCTGGCTTAGAGGAGTCTCTCGGAGGAAGAGCGGAGAATCTGGTATTCAAAAGAGAAGTTTGCTCGAAAGGCGTGCAGTCGCAAGTATCCTCCATGCTCTATCCGAACGCTGTAGAAATAAAAGCAAATAGGGGTACCCGTTCAAACACCAAAACATTCCGATTAGCGCAGTCCTTCAAATGAGGAAATCATGGTTCCCTCGAAGAAATGTGTTGTATATTATACTAGATAACGGGATTGAGGTATATGAGGGACAAAATATCCATACAGATAAAACAAATAAAAAGCTTCCACTCTCAAAGATTGGCTTTCCATTAACCGGGGGTATATTCAGGTGGTATCTCCACAATCTCAGTGGCTCGCTGTGATTCGTCAAGAGTTCGTAGTCCGCTGTCCTGGTGCCTGATAACTTGAACCTGGGGTGGTGAGCCTGTGTCGTGCACAGGTGGAAACGGTGTCGGCAGTTCCTCGTCTTCATCATGCCCTTGCGAACTCTTGAGCAAGGGTGATATTTGGGAATTATGAATTGTAGGAACTGAGCTGGAAAGAACACCTTTACTATTCGTCGTCGAAGGCCTACGAAAGGCCCAAACATCGAAAGGGTGTACTTCGTTGGCAGATACATTCCGTTTTGCAGCTGCAAGTTTTCGCCGCCGGAGGAAGAAGAGAAGGGCGACAATGAATGTGACAATGATAATGGCGGAGAGTGTGCCACCAACAATGGCACCTATATGCGTTGAGTGCTTCTCAACAGTGTTGTTGGTAATAGGGGTGTATGTGACAGGAGGGGGAGGGGTATACGTTATACTGCCGTTTTGGACGACAAAGTAGTCCAGGGTAAGGGGAGTCGTGGTGGAGTTGCCATTGTAGACAACTGAGAGTTGGTGTTTGCCCATCGAAAGTGTTGAGATTTCAAAATATTTCTGGTTCGAGAGGTTTGGGGAGTTGTTTGAGTGCCCGGGCAAAATCACGACCTGTGGCGATCCTCCATCAATAGTGTAGGTGATAGTGGAGGGGATTCCGGGAAAAACTGCGGGGGTGACGCCGTACCATTGCAGAGAAATCCCTAAAAACAATTATGTAATGAATTTGGAATGTATAAGCCAGCAAACACTAATTGCTGACCGGTGAACTCGAAATCCAGCGCTGTGCCTTTGGTTGTAGTGTAACTGAACCATCTACCCAATCCTTCCCAGCCGGGCCCATAAATAATGGATGGATCGGGATTGTCAATGTAGACAGTTTGATTCTCCATTGTTGAGTTAGACGAGGGCAAATATTGTATCCTGTCAAAGAGAAATGCCTGTTCCGTAGTTAAGCTGTCGATAATCACAGTGTGTAATCGATCTTCCAGGTTGTATTGGGAGCACATCATCCAGTTATTGGCTGGGTTTCCGTTGAAAGATGATGGCTCCATTTGGCTGTTAATGTTGTCTATGAAACATTCGACACTGGGGGTTGTGACTCCTGAGATGTTGACGAAGTTGTCTACTGAATACACATCGACACGAGTTCCTAGAGAGAGCGTATATATATGAGGTCATCGGGTAAAAAATTTAGAGAGAAGGTACCTGTGAAAGAAAAGGAGAAACGGACATGATTCTTGGAAGTTGCAGCATGAAGGGTGTTGTTGAACGGCAAGCCAGTCAGTCCTTGATCGCCGCTTGTTGATTGTTTTGCAGACCACTGCTCGGGCTCAGAGTAGTTGATTCTGGGGTTTGAATCGTCAATGATCACCCAACGCGTAGGTCCCAAGTCTGTCGATGGGGAGGTCATGAAAGAGCAGAATGACAAATACCAGGGCCGAAATGCGACTGTATTCGAGCAGGGAACCACGGTGTACAAGCGCTAGTAACCATTTGACAGACAGAAGGTCATGTGGAATTTCGTATGTGCGCCTAAGGCTCGGACTGGCTTTGACGTGCAGGGCCCTTGACTGGTCGCACAGGTCGTGGATGAAAAGGAGTTGACCAGATGGAGTTCAATGACATAGACCAGTACAGTACTTCTGAAAGTCATTTCGAACAATAGTGGCGAATAGATAAAGAGGTCTGCCTGTAACTCACTAGGCTCGTATCAGCCTTTAGGGTAGCTTAGATAGGCAGGAAACCGCTCACACACTAACTGGGAGAAATTTTGTTGGAACATCGGAGTTTGCCGCCAGCGATCTCTCAAACAATCGATCAATCACCAGATACTGGATTCAAGGTACAAATTCAAGTAAATTAGCTCCCTTCCAGCTGGACACAAAGAATCGAGGTCGTCAGTGTCAGAGAGAAAGACACTGCCGGGACAAAGGCCTTTTGTGACTTACCAAAAGAATTTCTCGGTAGTAATCATTTCGGGTTGGATTTTGGGACCACCAAAAATATCCCTAAAGGCACCTTTGGGCGTATCCCAAAAAGCCAAAAGGACCACCAAAATGGTGATTTTGGGTGATTTGTAAGCTCAAAAGAGGGCCTTTTGGGTAAAATCCAAAATGACTCCCAAAACGATTGCTATCAGGAAATTATTTTGGAAAGTGCCAAAATGCCTTTGCCCCGGCAGTGAGAACGACTGATGGAAGTGATCCTAGGCGGAAATTTAATATATAAGGAGGACGCGATCAAACATCAAGGATTCAACGTCCATTGGTCTCGCTCATTGGTCTCGCTCAGTCACACAATTCACCACAATATCAAAGCAAGCTTGCTTTCTCCAGTGATCCGGCGGAGATGGTATGAACACATAAAATTATAACCACTGGACATCGTCAGCCAGGAGTATACTCTGGTGAGTTCGTATCCCGCTATCCTCGTGCCTGATAACCTGAACTAGAGCTGGTTCACCCGTGTTGTACAAGGTCGACGAAAAATCCCCATCCCGACTCTGCCCGTGCAATCTCTGAATCAAGCGTGACACTCTGGAACGGGAAGGCACAGGAGTTACATTTATAATGGCTGTGCTGGACAGCTCAAGCTTGCTGTTCGTGGAAGCCCTACGACTAGTGCGAACATCGAAAGGGTTAACTTCATTGGCGGAGGCATTTCTAATTTCCTCTCTCCGGGCAAGTCGACGTCTTCGTCGGACAAAGAGAAAGAAAAGTGCAAGGATGAGAACCAGAATGACAAAGGCAGCGACAAAGCCACCAATGATGGCACCAGTGTGCTTTGGGTGCTTATTATTGGTAATGGGGATCTGTGAGTCGGGAGGAGGATGTGCGGTAGACTTCCATTTTGTACGACCAGATAGTCAAGCGTAAGCGGAGTCGTGGTGGAGTTTCCATTATAGACAACTGAGAGTCGGTGTTGGCCCATCGAAAGTGTTGAGATTTCAAAATATTTCTGGTTCGATAGGTTTGGCGAATTTTCCGAGTGCTCAGGCACAACGACGACCTGTGGCGATCCTCCATCAATAACGTACGTGATAGTGGCGGGATATCCCGGAAAATCAGCTGGGGTGACGCCGTACCACTGCACGGAAATTCCTGGGGACAATCATAAATTCAGACCCATTACGTATGCGCGAAGGAAAGGGACAACCGACCAGGAACTCGAAATCCAACGTCGTATTTGTCTTTGAAGTGTAGCTGAACCATTCACCACCCAATCCCACCCATCCTTGCCCATAATCAATGGAAGAATCAGGATTGTCGATGTAGGGTTTCCGTTGCTGCGTTAGAGGAGGGTACATACTGAATCCTGTCGAAAAGGAATGGCTGAGCATTGGACCAGGCATTGATAGTAACGGTATGTAGTTTATTGTCTAAGTTGTATTGTTCGCAAAGTATCCAGTTGTTGTCCCCGTTTCCGTTAAAAGATGGCGGTGACATGTGGCTGTTGATGTTGTCTATGACACATTCGACATTAGGACTTGTGGCTCCGGAAATGTTGAGGAAGTTGTCCACTGAATATACTGTGACACTAGTTCCTGGAAGAGTTGTAACGGTAAGTATTGAGCAACATCTTTGAGGGGGATGGTACGTACCTGTAAAAGTCAACGATAGAGATACCGGCTTCCCCGATTCCGCATACTCGGAAGCATGAAGGGTGTTATTGAACGGAAGACCAGTCAGTCCTTGGCCATCACTCGTTCCTTGTGTAGCAGACCACTGTTGCAAAGTTGTGTAGTTAATCCTTGGGTTTGAATCGTCGGCAACGATCCAGCGAGTAGGTCCCGAATAGGAGGAGGACATATTGGCAGTGAACGAAAAGAGCCAGGACTAAAACACGAATTGTCGGAAAGTTTGAATGAAACTATGGTGTACAAATGCCAGTAAACAGGAGACCGATTTGTGAACCTTCAGATAGGCGCCCGAGACTGCCTTCGACAATGTGCAGGGCTGCCCACTGACATTGGCAACTGAAAACAGCGATGAGTCAAAAAAAATCGGGTGATCCAAAGCCCTATAATAGGATTTCAGAGGGTCATTTACGCGCTCTCTTGTGCGAGTTATCGAAAGACGTTATTGTAGAGCTCATTTTTTTCGCCGCTATTGCGTGTTAGAAACTCGAGGAGTCAGCACCGGCACTCGAACCGAATAATTCCATCATGGTTGATCAAATCCATTGGCCAGAGGGTCATATACTTATTATCGCAATAGATGTTGCATTCGAGGTAGGGAATTCATGTGTTACCCCTCGCTTCTACGGAAATAGGAAAGGAAAGACAAGATGTCGATGACACGGAAGATAAGTTCGCCGGACGTCCACCTCAGGCTGCCACCTGCCAATCCGTCAAACGCGATCACGTGCTACTAATTTCACACGACAAATAGGGTC
Organism: Crepidotus variabilis; assembly: GCA_015657495.1. Classification (NCBI taxonomy): domain Eukaryota; kingdom Fungi; phylum Basidiomycota; class Agaricomycetes; order Agaricales; family Crepidotaceae; genus Crepidotus; species Crepidotus variabilis. Next base: position 195,928 of record MU157827.1, on the reverse strand, counting down.
GCGACGACGCGTTGCTGGCGTTTTACTCTATTTACACCCAACCACTACTGCAGCTTACTACACCAATTTTTTTTGACATACGGGACAAGATACATCGCTCTGTTAATCTTGTCCTCAACATTAACTATCAAGCCCAAAAGGCAGCTATGTCAATGGAATCCAAGGTCTCAGCGCTGGAAGGGAAATTAGAAGAGGCGCTAAGTATGCTCGAGAAGACTCAGAAAGAACTGGGATCAAAGGACGAGGAAATTATTGCTCTCCAAGAAAGCAAAGAAATTCTTTCGGCTACTCATTCTAGGAACGAGGCCCAGATCCTGGCGCTGGACACTTACGTCAAACAGCTCGCCGCTCGCAAAGCTTCAATATCGCGAGGCTTTAAAGCCGAGTTGGAGGCCGAGAGAGAAGATAAGCAAAGGTTGCAGACAGATGTAGATCGTCTAACGAAAGAGATCGAGAAAATCGATCGGAGTGCTCGAAAATGGGAGGTATGTGTTAAATATTCGTAATGCTTTTTATGCCGTCAATAATTTTTTATACAGGCTGAATTGAGATGTAACAATATATATCTTGAAGAAGCCGAACTCGAGATTGAGCGTCTCAAAGAGGAATGCGAAAGGTTGGGAAGGGGCTCCGAGGTGAGTAATACTTTCATATTCTCCACTCTCCGTTCCGACGTAATTTACTTCACTCCATGCATTTCTGATAATTATGGGCTGAAATTTCCTTCATCACTACTAGTATTCTCCAACCTCGACTTCTTTAGATTTGAGTGGAGGAGATATGCGGCCTGCCCCCGTTCCGACTGCTCACAGAGTGAAACCGAACAGACGGTCTACGGGCGGAAAAGCACCAAGGAAGCAGTTAGCAACCAAAGTCGCCTCTCGAAAGACAGCGACTGGGATGTCGGCACCAAAACGGAATTTAATTGAAGATTCTAGCAAAAGTGCCAGCGAGGAAAGCGAAAGGGAAGGTTTCAAGAAAGAAAGATTTGCATGCGACAACAGTGATAGTGACGTCGAGGTAATTGAACCTACCTTGGCCGCAAACACTCGAGGAGAGTCTTCGAAATCGGCAGTCGATACATCGTCAAAGAACGATTCGGCCCAAACTGAGGAGGCCTCAAATATAGAGATGGATGGACAAGATAACCAACCAGCGACGAAGAGGAGAAAGGTTGATAATTCACCAATCCCTTTACCCGTTCGAAACGAATTTGAGGTGCTCATAGAATCTAGAAAATAGCGATCCTTCCATACTCAGCTATCATCGATACAGTAGGATTGGTCTGTTGATTGTGGAATTAATCTAAAATAAAAACAAAAGGAGTCGTATACGCTAGGCCTTGCTAGGCACTACGGAACGGCTCTCATGCTACATTGAATTCTGTCGACGAGGACTGAGCGAGCGTAATCTCGTTTTGGAAGTAGCATTAGTCACATAAACATTTTGAGAGTGAGGAATCTTGAACGGGTTAAGAGTTGGCGTTGGCAAGGTTGTGTACGTTGAGGTGACATAATTAGTCGTAAACGTGGGTGATAATGAAATCAGTTGAGAAGAAGTTGTTGGTTGTAGTTGGGTCTCCATAAACCATCGAGGCGATGATGCCCGTGAATTGATCGAAGGTTAGTTGAGGTAACAAGAGGTGCCAGCCCGGTGTGCATCTTGCAAGATTGATGAATGAAGACTTGCAGTAGTAGCTGGTGCTGGTAACTTATTGCCCGGAAGGAAAATATCAATATGATCGCCTGGCGGAAGATCCGCCCATTCCTGATAGTATTCAAATCCACCGTTCTCGAAATAAGAATTAGTTGAAGAAGACTGTAAGCTGAGGGTTGTTGGCAATAGGTGGTAGAATGTATGAGCCCGAGACGGAGCCCGAGACGGAGCCGCGATCGGAGGATCGCAGTACACGGATGGACTGGTGGGGGTCACCACAATGGTTTGAGTCCGCCTCGTGAGCTGTGACGCGCTAGTAGCAATAATTTTCACTGGTGTTGATAGGGTTCTGGCTGGGACCGCATGACACACGAAGCCCAAACAGTGAGGGCGAGGATAGCGTTAACGACTTGCATTCTAGTAGTGGACGATCTTCAACACAACACAGCCTCAGTCAAGGGATTTTTGGTAACTTTGTGATGAGAAAGTATGCCGATTTCTGCGAAACGGCGTTGTATGGTCACTTCCGAAGTGGGCCGCCGTTGATAGTGTAGTTGACAATTGTGGCCGCGCTCTGGCGATGACCCGAGCATAGCCACCGCACCGCTGAAGGAAAGTTCTTGGGAACCGATGAGGCTCAAAACTCTGGGACAAAATTTGTAGGAAGACGCAATAAAATCGGCTTCCCAAATCTAACCATCGATGTTTGTATAGTTGAAAGGTTCACTTATACCCCATCCTAATTCATAGGTCACAGCTGATATCATCGCAAGGCTCTGGCTTTCGGGCAAGACATTGAGCTAGGGCATGTGCTCGATCCGATTTACACCATGCGTGATGCTGTGTAGTAGATCGACGAGACCATGCAGTAGCGCCAGAAATCTCCCAATTGTTGTTCGGTAATGGATCAAAGTATAGCCAATGGTGACATCGACGTTGTCCACAAGACGGTCTACTAACTTCGCCGAAACTAACGACCAATTTTCTTCCAGCTTCTTTGTAATTAATTCTTGCCAGAGCTGCTGCAGGCCCAATAAAATAGAGGAGAAAGATCTCTTAGCGCTACAGGATTTCGAAGCCGTTTGAGACTTGTTGCGTGTAGGTATCGGTGAGAGAAGGAGAAAGACGCAGAGTTTCGATGCTACACCACCGTTTGGCAGGGTACCCTTAGTGAGAGGAAATTGGACCTTGGTGAAGTGAGCGTGAGATTAGCAATGACTTCGGGTAGCCCCCACCCAATCATTATTTTAAACATCGAATGCGTTCGTAACGCTTTTACCACCGTAAATCTTAGCCGATACCAATTCTCACACCCCCCTTGCCTGACTGTAAGGTCAATTTGAGGTCTCCTCGTTTGCGCCGTACTCAGTCTCTCAGCAAAAATAGAATCGTGCGACCCACGTCACTAACTACGACGTGGGACTGTATTCGTTGACTTCTCTTTTTCCTAAGTCCTTCGTCTCCTGACCAGCTTTCACTCTAAACCTATCCGCACTCTTCTTCCTTAAATAAAGCACCTTTAGTCAGGTTTCCAGCGTTCTTGAAGTGTTAAGCATAAATTATTCGAAATCAAGAGAAGATTTCTAGAGACGACATGGAGACAAAATCGAACTAAGGCACACAAATATCTGGCAATACACCGATAACTCCTGGGCAAACTAGGTCGGTTAGACTGGCGTAACTTGAGCTTGAGGAACCTCATCGGTTTGACTAGAAGAGAAAGGGCATTCTCAGTTGAAGCTCTACCCAGAGCTTAACAACACTCACGTCCAAGTGACTTCAGAAGTAACATCCATTTCGTATGGAGAGTTGGTGACCATGGTATGAGATATTTTCGTGGCGGTGAAGACAGAACCTTCTTGAGGAGCCTGAGATCTAGTTAGCCTCATCGAATGGACTTTAGTTAATCGAATTGAACTTACGGCGCTTGCCACCAAAGTTTGGACAACGAGGGCAATGATGACGAAGAGCTGCATGGTGAGTGCTGTACGAGTGATTAAAGGTCAAGTCAGGCTCTAACATATGTGCCAAGATCTGATTCGAGCACCTTTGGAAGCTTGTGATGTTTGAGAACTTTGGCTGAAGAGCGAGCGATGAAGATGACAGACGAATGTTCGCGTTTGAGAGTCGAGCTATGGTGGGCTCTGTTTCCCAAAATTGCCAGCCAGTCTCGATCATGATGCTGACAATGGGCGATTATCGCGCTCGCTGGCCTGCCACCAGCGGCTGACTCGCCAGCAGGGAACGTCTCGGCCTTTGGGCTTTGACTGAGAGACTCGTTAAAAGCCTCAGAATGACCTGCTAAGTCATTTATCTCTCCATCTTTTTTTCCGAGGTAATTCTGCTCTCATGACACTCTTTTCAAACTGTATTGCGTCTGTAGGCGCAATATGCGCCGCCTTTTCTGGCAATCACGCCGACCTCTTCATCGGAAACAGTTACGTAGCTCCAGACGGGTTCAATCGGTCGTATGCGTTTCACTTTCTGTGTTTTTGTGAGACCTGCTAACTCTGTCAAGGTCTGTTTTGGCCGGAGCTGCCGACACCATGGATAGCCTCTCTTTCCCGGGCCCCCTCATTACCAACTTGAAGGTAAGATAGTGCTCATTACTTAGCTATTTTATACTAAGTCATACTCGTAATTTAGGATGGCGAGTTTAACCTGAACGTTGTCAATCAGTTGCGTGACCCTTCAATGTTGATGACCACCAGTATCGTAAGTAGTTTTCTAATGAAATCGTCATGCGATCGAGACCTGATTTTATCTCTTATAGCACTGGCACGGATTCTTTCAGCGTGGTTCTAGCTGGGCTGACGGCCCCTCTGGCGTCACGCAGTGCCCGATTACACCCAACCATTCATTTAAGTATAGTTTCAGCACCGAAGACCAGGCTGGGACTTTCTGGTACCACTCCCATCACTGTGAGTTGCAGCAGGATTCGGGAGTCTTCTCTCCTGACGATGCCTCAATTTGTGACAGCCACACAATACTGCGATGGCTTACGAGGCCCCATGGTTGTCTACGACCCAAACGATCCACACAGATGGCTGTACGTGATAATAATTTTTATTCGGCGTTGTGTTGACATACTCTGCTCTTAGCTACGACGTAGACGACGGTTAGTTTTGATTCTCAGTCAAGCAGCATGACGATTTTTATGAGAATACCCTCCCAGCTTCAACCGTAATTACCTTAGCCGACTGGTAAGTGACCCTATTTTTGTTGTCCCAGAGGTCTTCGCTAAACTGATTCTGTTAGGTATCATAAGGTTGCCCCTCAAGCAGGTCCAAATCCAACGGCTGATGCGACTCTCATCAATGGAGTAGGTCGCTATCTAGGAGGTCCACCAGTCCCTCTTGCCGTTATCAACGTGGAGCATGGCAAGAGGTATCGTTTCCGCCTGGTATCAATATCGTGTGACCCGAACTATATCTTCTCTATCGACAGTCACAATTTGGTAGGTCCAAAGGCAATCTGACCACTTTTCGAACACTCATTTATTTTTAGACGATCATAGAAGCCGACAGCGAGAACACACAACCTCTCGAAGTTGATTCTCTCCAAATCTTTGCTGGACAGCGCTATTCCTTCGTCCTCATCGCCAACCAGAAAGTCGATAACTACTGGGTTCGTGCAGATCCCAACGTCGGAACGAAGGGTTTTGAAGGTGGCCTCAATTCAGCTATCCTGCGATACGTCGATGCCTCAGAATCTGAGCCTACGAGTGTCTCATCTACCAGCAACCGTCTGTTTGAGACCAATCTCCATCCCTTGGATTACCCTGACGCACTCGGACTTCCCTTTCCTGGAGGCGCAGATGTTAATATCAACCTCGACATCGCGTTTCGAGTCAAACCCTTTTTAGCGTTTACTGTCAACGACATCTCCTTCGTTCCGCCCACTGTTCCGGCATTACTTCAGATTATGAGCGGCGCAAAGACAGCTCAGGACTTGATGCCGACCGGGTCGTACTATGCCTTACCTCCTCATGCGGTGGTCGAGCTTAGTTTGCCGGCAAGAGCTGGTGGAAGCCCGGTGCGCTGTGTTTATCCCATTCTCAGACGATTGAAAGTTAACTTCTATCTGTCTGTTTTAGCATCCTATCCATCTTCACGGAGTAAGTGAACAACACAATGCTTGTTTTGACATGACTGAAGATCGAGATCTTAGCATTCTTTTCAAGTAATCCAGAGCGCTGGGAATTCCATTAGGAACTATGTCGACCCAGTCAGGAGAGATGTTGTGAGCATTGGCACGGCCGGTGATAATGTGACAATCCGCTTCAAGACTGACAATGCTGGCCCCTGGTTTCTTCACTGGTAAGACTTTTACAAATTTTTACGATTGTGCGTTTGAGCTAATTGGATGATTTCTTAGCCACATTGACTGGCACCTGGAGTTGTGAGCGCTAGCGCCGAGCTGGCTCGAATAGAACTGACTTTTCTAATACTAGAGGTCTGGCTGTCGTTTTCGCAGAAGACATCGAAGGGATTCAAAAGACGTCTCACCCTCCTGGTGAGTACCATTTTTCGTTATGCATGAACGATAGCCCCTTATCTGGGCGATTTCACAGAAGAATGGGACCAACTCTGCCCCTTGTATAACTCTTTCCCGCAGCAGAACTTCTCTACCATTAGCGCTGCTTAAATACTTTAAGCGTTAATCTTGGGCCTTATTTGTGAGAATAAAATCGCATCTTAATTATCTTGATTCGGCGACGTCGAAGGATCAATACAGACATCATGCTATTAGGAAGATTTTCTTCTCTTTTTTCTTTCGTTTCAAGGATCTCTGACTGCTTCGCATTTGCGTGGAAAGATTTTGTCGGGAGTTTGCTGTTGAATCAAAACATGCCAAGGACTTGAGTCACGACATCACTTCGTTCTCGGAACCGAGATATCTTTCTTATCCTCGAACCATCATCAACTCTACTCCAGTTCTCATTCTTGCGACTTTCTGGCCTCAAATATTTTGGAAGGTGATTTTATGCGCCATATAATTCATACATACCCCACTGAACTTATTTTTCACGCAAATCTGCAGTTCATAGCACCCATGACGGAAGAGGAGGAGCACGAAGACTCTCTCTTCGGTTCACCGCCTCCTTCCCCGCAATCTCACAGGCACAGGCAAGTATTGCCTGGTCTTGCATTACCTAGTACTGTTGGAGAGAAAGAAAAGACAAGGGCACAAAACGTGGGGACCATTGCACTTCCTGGTTCCCAACTTGATTCTGAACTACCAATCAATCCATTAGCCTTGTCATTGAACCATGGTCTCGCTACTGTGGTTTATCGACCTCCGGCCTTGCCTCAAGAGCGATTAAATACGGATAGGGTGGCGAATGCTAACCGTGCTGCTCTTGCGTCGCGTGCAACTAATTTCGTGGCGTCCCCTTTGGTTTCGACATCAACAACCTCAAGAAGCTCAGCACTGTCTTCCTCCTCTGCGGAAGGACCTTCCCCTGCAGCAGGATCTCGTACCTCTAAGAAACGGACCCGCCCCTCAACTTCATCCACCGCCTCGTGTTCTACGTCCGTTCCCACATATGTTCCCATAATAGAAACGCCTCTTCCGATAGACTTCCCAGATCCCACTGCTCCTCCCCCTGTTCGATTTTTGAGGAACCAAGAAAATTTACTGGGACAAGCTGGAAGGGTAGGCGGTGTCAAACCAGCTACTCTCCGTAGGCGTGGCGAAACAGCAGAAAATCCTATTCTGGTTGATGGAGAAGAGCGGAACCCCAAGAGGAAACCAAATTCGAGTGAAGCAGGTGATCAACCACTTCTAGGCCCTGCCAACGGTACCAGTACCCAAAAAGACGCAGCATTCCAACCGCCGACGAATGAAGAAATCGTCTCAGTTCTCGTTGGCCAAAAGGATATCTTTCCGGTTTTAGAGGGTATAATGAAGATCATTGCGAAGACTGGAGTGAGCGGAGCGAGTTTCATGAATGGGAACGGGAAAATAAAAGGAAAAGCGAAGCCAAGGAAGAATATCAGAGCGAAAGCGAAACAGACTGGAGCGATGAGAGCGGCTTCGGCACCTGCCTCTGGCGTCGCAAAAACGACGATGCTCATAGGCACAACCTCGAATGTTAAATCTTCCTCACATTCGCCGTCCCCTACACCTACTTCGATACCCTCGTATCCTGCCTCCTTGTCTTCAACGACATATGTCCCTTCTCAAGACTACGAGTCGGTGGCTTTGAAGAAACGTAAACTTGCTCATGTACCAGCTGGTGCTTCGGACTGGGACGTTCCTTTCCCCTTCCAGCCTGGTGAAGGTCCGCCTGCTTATACCCAGAGCTGGGAGAAGGAGCGAGGGAAACAGTTGGTAGAGGAATTGGTTAAGCTTGTGAGGGGTGCTGCGCAGAGAGCTGTCGCAAAGAGAAGTAAAGGCTATACCAATGGCAATGGAGTTAAAGCAACTGCGAGCAAGAAGCGACAGAGTAAAGGGCGATACGAAGAGAAAAGGGTGAATGGATATTACCGAGCGGAGACCTTGTTCTATGGGGCGCTGCCGGGTGCACTTACCACATCTGAGCCGATGAAGACGAAGGGGCAGACTGTGATCGATATGCTGCCGACGACGCCATCAGTCGCGTCTTCTACGTCGCCAACGATGTCATCTTCTTCGTTCGAGTCTGGCTTTGGAGGCCTCTTCTCACCGACACCTACCTCTTCCACGAGTTATTCATCATCTCCGTCTGGCTCGAGTTCTTTGGCGACCACGCCTACACCCTCTCTCAACAGTACCGACCAACATATGTTTGATACCTGGATGAGCTTTCTGGAAGCATTCCCTGTCTCGTTCGATGGATGCGCATATGCACCTCCGCAGCTTGATGCCTCAAGCTCGGCCTCGCCAACTTCAATGCCAATAGTGGACGAGTTCGCTGCATTCTCTCCAATCACTGAAGCAGTAGAAGGCGACGACTTTGGGTTGAGCCATGATCCAAGTGGAGGTCCAGCTCTGGGTATGGATATGCCCATGGACACCACGAACATGAGTCCGGAATCTAATATGAACATAGATATGGGGATGGATGTGATGTTCGACATATTTCAATCATCCATTGCCCCGAGGCTTGATCAATCTACTACCGCATCTTCGCTGCCTATCCCAACAATGAACACTTTCGATTTCACGGTTCCGCCTCCCTTTGCTGCACTCCACGATGCTCATGGTGGTTCTACTATATCAAACTCTCAAACACCGGTGCCGATGATCAATCCTGTTCTACTTGCGCTTTCAAACTCTGCCCCAACATTGAACACAGGTTCTTCCTCGTTCGCTCCTTTGGCTACGGAGACATCAACATCGGTAGGAACATCAACGCGGACTTCAACAATAAATGCTCAGGCAGCGAGCTGGGACTTCTCGCTATTGGAAAATGAATCCGGTAGAGAAATAGGAGGACAAGGTATGTCCATTGGTTTATGGGATGAATTCGAAGGGTTTGCTCAATGAATCGTAGAGATGGATGTGGATAGGTTTTTTAACGGAGATCCTGTAGGTGAGGATGAAGGTGGCGAAGCTTCGACGGAAGAAGATACTACGAATGAGAAAGGGAGACGAAAGACGGATAAAGGGAAGGGAAAGGAGAAACAGCTACCAATAGTAACCGCGATGGTGGAAAACGGCACGACGACGGACAGTACTCCTCAACTCGAAGGGGTTTCGTCCGCTCCTAGTTCCTCTACCCACAGCTCCGATGGTCCAAGTGTCTCCGCCGTGAATGCAAAAATCGACGCATACTCTACGATTCTCAATTCTACCTCTGCGCCAGATACGACACCAGCCACAGCTGCACGCATTACACGACTCGCTCGAAAATCAGACGTCATTCAACGCGCGACGGCGCGTCGTAAACAGCTTCAGGAAGAACTGGATAGCGTTAAGATGCGGTTATGGGAGTGTACGATCGAGGAAGCTGTGTTAATTAATTTACGGAGAGGTGTTAACGAGGAGAGGCAAGGAAAGGTGTGAAAAATAATACATGCGATGTACATATCAGTTCAAACTAAAATCAAATATTTGTTTAGAGCCTGTCGAATATTTCATGTCCTGTAATCGCTGTGGACTCTACTGTTTTTCTATGACATGCCGCTTACAGTAATCCCAGTCAGCAACGGAAGGCATGGAGGACTCTACTGAATGTTTGGTCGGACATTGTGTCCTCAAGCCTCTGGGAGAATGTCTCGCTTCTTCTTATAAGGCGGCCTGGATTCGTCGTCTCCACCGATGAGGGCCTGCTCCGCACGCCGTTTCACATAAACAGTTGATGGAGAATTGGTGACAGTCCCTTGCTAGAATGAATTTCCATGAGTATCCCATGCGCAGGATGCATTGATCTTGGTTGTACCTCAGGAAGAGCAGCTAGCCTCGCTGTTTCCGCTCGGGCTAAGGCCTCTCGTTCCAATGTCTTTCTGTTCTTGCTTCCTTTGGGTCTACCTTTTCGGTTAGAAGGTCGCGCAGGTGATGTGACTATTAAACCAACAATCAATCTGGAACTATTTCATAAGTAAGGGGCAATGAATGACCTGTTTGTGAGATGTTGACTGGGTTGGGCACTGTGGATGAAGAAAAAGTGCTTTGGCCAATTGCAGGAACTGTGCTAGAGATATCACTGAGCTGTTGTGGTAGCTTGGCCTCACATTTGGCAAGAAAATCTAACTCTTCAGTGATTGTCGGGGAGGCTGAAGCTTTGTGCCCACTGCTGGCCTAAAAGGTTACGCAATTGGAACTTAGTTTTCGGGAACGGCAATGAACATTGCATAATGCTTAACCTACTTGAATGGTTGGTATGATCCACTGGTTTGAATTCATCGACATCGAGTGCTCTAGCTTAGAATATTTGACGGTGAGCCGCTCAATTTCTGCTGTCTGGTAAGCCGTTTGCTGTAAAGCTTCGTCAAGCTTGGACTGCACAGATACTACTTCTTGCTGTGTTTATGATAGAACCAAAGAAAATAATTAATTCTGATTTTCTCCCTTCTCAAGAGTATATATGAAATGTTACTTACCCGCCAAGCATCCGTGATCATTTTCATCTTCTCAACTCTTGTGATCTCTTTTGTAAGGGCTTCTTGTAGAGCTTCCACTCTAGCTTCCAACTCTTTCTGATGGTTTTGGTCGGCCTCCATTGAATCAATGGTCAATTCGGCACATATGCTGTGCTCGTCGAATAGGTCTTGCACGAGCGAGGCGTCAAATGTTTGAGTTTTAAGCGCGCAAGCTGAATGCAACTCCAAAAAACTGTCATAACTCTTTTGGAGGCATTGAAGCTGTTCATTCTTTGAATTGACTTCTTTCTCTTCTTGAACCAGAATCTCATGTGCCGCTTGCAGCTCTAATTCCAGAGTGACCTCCCTTTCACTCGCTTCCTTTAAGATCTTTCTGTACCCGGCTTCCGTTGCGTCTAATACGGCTGTGGTCTCCTCGCTGACGGTAGACATCTTGTGTTTTAGGTGTTCTTGGCTTATTTCCTTCTTTTCTTCCATCTCTTTCATAGCCTGGTTTATTGACCACGTTGCCCGGGGAGCATTTGACGGTGAATAGGTATTCATGGTCCAATACAGCTTTGAAAGACCCCTGAGAGACCGAGGACGGGTCAATGTTTATGGCGTCAGGTTTACAGGAGGAAAAGTGGAGAGTACTGAAGAGTACTGAGAGGTAATAAAATCAAGGAGGTGGCAGAAATTGAAGTATTGTTAGCAAGATATCAAACACGTAGCGGTGATCCTCCTCCTGCCCTGGATTGGCCCTGAATATGAATCGCGATTGTCAGCTCCCATTAGCGCAATTCTCACAAATTTCGGCCTAGTCAATCTCTATTGCAACTTGTCTTATCCAGCGCTCACAAACGTTGTTTATATATATGACGCCTTAACGAAATCGGTTCCGTGCACCAATTCGTGGTGCCCTGTGCATGATAAAACAGTGAACTTGGAAGCGCTCGGAACCATAAGCTGCTGAACACACATTTCCATGCTGATAGCCAGCTCGGAGTTGTTCCTCACCATGGAAGTGAATGAGCAAACCAATATTGGGAGCCACCGACTCACGATCCCGACAGTGTCCTTGACGTCGCAAACGTTGTCGTCTTCTTCGTTCTAGTTTGGGTTGGAGATCTCTTAAATCTTCTCGTCGACAGCCGCCTCTTCCACGAGCTACATCCTAATCGTCATCTCTATCTGGCTAAAATATTGGCTACCACGTTCATACCCTCTTTCAGCGGTACCGACCATCCCGAGTTCGATTCAAGGATGAGCTTCCTGGAAGCATTCTTGTCTCGTTTGATGGGCCACAACTTCGCCTTCGCCCATCCCGATGCCGATAGTGGATGAATTTGTTCCATTCGCTTCGAAGACTTAATGAAACGAATTAGGGAACAATGTAAAACAGTGTCAGACAATACGTGCGTATGTCGGGATTAGAATCAAACAGTTGATTCAGAAGCTTTCAAGCACATTATGGACTGACATATGATAAGTACCAAGTCGACTGGTTGGCTCAGCCGGCCGTTGTATCCTCCGGAGGAGGTCCACGCTTCTTCTTATATGGCGGTCTAAACTCTATCTCCCCACCTGTTAGTTGGCGAAGCCGGGGAGGTCGGGGTCTCGGAGGTTTCGCCTGAACTGTTGACTTGAGTTTTGCACCCTGATTTTTTTTTGTAAGTTTCAAAGATGGCTAGTAAACTCTTGAACGTACTTGAGAAAGAGCACCACGTTTCGTTGACGCCGCCGTTTTCTTGTTCTTGGTTCCTTTAGCTCTACCCCCTTCTTGTGCCACAGGAGGAACCGTGGATGTGCCTAAATGAAGAAGGGAGCGTTGATCAACAATTGTACCCAAAATGAACCTAATATCTAATCGAAAATGTAAGGATGTGCTTACCTGCTTGCGCGATACTGCTTGGGTTAAAGATATGAGGAGTCAACAACTTGAAGGTGTTTTGGTCCGCTACAAGGCCTGCACGAGAGGCGACAGCTGGTTGTGATGGAGCCCACTTGGCCATGAACTCTTCAATGTCGCAAGACTCAAGTGCCTTCAAGAATCAATGTAAAATATGTACATTAGTATCGGTATTTCAGAGTGAAAAAAAGGATAACAATAACGTACTCCCATAGCTTGATTCGAGGATGTGGCCCTCTGCTGTGCTTCCTGCTCCAATCTGACACATTTCAGCGCCAATCGCTCCATCTCCTCTAGTTGGAAGGTGAAGGAAAATTGTGCCTTGTCCAATCTTGACTGGGCGGAAAGGGCTTCTCTCTGTGAGAACAAAGAATCAACATCGTAAAAACATTCGACGTTCTCGATCCAAGAAAGTAAAACATGCCTACCTGCCAAGCTTCTACGATAATCTTCATCTTCTCTACCCTCGCAACTTCTCTCTTGAGCGCCTTCTCTAACACATCCACCTTGTTCTCTAGTTTCTCTTCATGTTCACGATTCGCGTCTTCTAGATTTACTGTGAGTTCAGCACAGATGCTGTTCTCTTCGAAGAGGTCTTGCATCAAGGAAACGTCCGATGTTTCAGTTTTGACTGCACTGATTGAAGATAATGCTGAAAGATTATCATAGTTATCTTGAAGGACACGAAGTTCTTCGCCTTTCGTCATCGCTTCTCTGTCTTTCTGCGCGAGGTTCTCGCGAAGTGCCACTATCTCCCGCTCCAACGTGAACACCTTCATGCTCATCATCTTCACTACGCTCTCGCATCCGGTTTCCATTGCTTCCAGCGCGCCCAGGGTCTCCTCAGTAAGAGGGGACATCTTCGACCGGAGATTTTCCTCGCAGATTACCTTCTTTCCTTTCACTTCTTTCATAACTTCGTCCAGCGACCATGGAGCCTCAAGCAAGTCAATTTGAATGGCTGAGTAGCCATCCATGGTCCGGTGCAACTTCAGAATTAAGTAACCTTTGGCAGATTTGGTACACTCTGATGATGTCTGCGTCCTAGAGATGGATGTGTGAGGGAATCACGAAGAAAACATTCGCAAGAGTAGAAGTGGAGAGTAAACAATTGAGCGAAATCTGAAATACGGGTGCCAAACATGGCCCTTTTCCCACCAAGATCAGCAGGCGTCCGCGTAATTTCCCAGAAATCAATTTATCAGTCTCGGCCAGCATATCCCAGAGTCCTAAGCTGGCGCATTTCCAAAAAGAAATTTACAAGAGCACCAAAACCCACTGTATCTGTGTAACTGCCAGTTCGAAGTTTTCTGAAGGAGACGTAGTATGTGTGGCACGTGGGAGTTGTCGCTTTGACCTGTTCCACCATGTGGCCCGAAAAGATTCTTCGCCAGTTTGCGATTGTACCGCCTCATCCATCTGAATGCGACTTTCATGGCCCATACAACAAGCTCTTGAACACACTTTTCCCTGCCGGCGGCGATTTCGTAGTCGTTCCCTACTATCTACCTGATCCTCGACCTACAGTGATTACCTGTCAAAGCGACGTTCGGTATTTTCAGTCGTCAACTATAGCTTTTATAAATGAATTTGCGAGCTTGAACATCAGATACAGCAACCGGGATGCAACTAACTTCTCCTATTTATCACTTCTTTGACTCGGGTTCTTGCAGTCGCCTTTTCTTAATAGATGGTTCTTTTTCTGATTTAGATTTACCACCGCTAGTACCAGCTACGGCGTCTTCTTTGCTATTGAGCGGTCGCGTCGCCTTTTTGGGTTTCACTGTCGATGTCGTTGGGCGATCAATGTTGCCGAGGGGCTCTTCCTAAATGCAAAGTAAATGCAGGAACAGCATCGGATGCTCACGAGAGGTTGGACATACCTCATTTAGACTGCTTTTCGTTTTGTTCTTCCTGCCAGTAGTTCCGGGTTGCAAATCCGACACTGCACGCTAAATACAAACCCCATGAATTGCAAGTCAGTATCATAATCATGATTAGGTCGATAGAACTTTCACGAAAAAGGAGCAGCCACACCCGCCTAAACAGGAAGACGAAGCCTACCTGGATCCCTGCCTGTCCCTCTTGATAGGCCGAAGCCTCCATCAACACCTTCTCAAAGGTCTTTGAGATTGTCTCCTCTATGGCAGCAACCATATCGGATTGTACTTTGTTGAACACAGATTTGACTGTTGTCTGTTGGTGTCGACGATAACAAAGGAAGAGAAGGTTCATTAAGGGACGAAAACGAGTAAGGACCATGATACTAACTTTCCAAAACTTTGTGCTGGTCAACATTCTCGACCTAGCCTTTTCATTTTGCAATGCCTCTTCCAGATCTTCCACCCTGTCTTCCAAGCTTTTTACTAAAGATCCGACGCGCAAGGATACTGGGACGGAGGTATCCGAAGGGTCCTGTTCAGGTAGAGAAAGGACAAGCACATTATGTTTCTTTCGAAGGGCCTTGAGCTCTTCGTCCTTGGCTTTATTTTCTTTTTCACACTTGGCTAACCTTTCGATTGCCTCGGCCAGCTCCGCCTCCAGAAGCAACTCTCTTTCGTGGGCGTCGTTCAACTTGTTTTCATAGCCGATCGCCATCTCTTCCACTGCCTGGAGTGTATTTTGTTCAACATTAGACAGCCGTAGTCGTATTCTGTCCATCGACCTCTCTTTTATGGACCCCGAGACTTGGTCGGACTCGCGTGTTCCAGGTGCTTCGTTGGGTTCTTCAGCCATGACAACATCCATCGCACGTGTTTTAAACGAGGGAGATCCTGCTGGGTCGCAGTTTTCACGGATGGGAGTTGTGTACAGCAAAGCTAGACTTAGCTGTAGTAGAAGATGTACGGTTCAGGAAAATAGGACGCGTCTAACAGAGAACAATGAATGCATGGTCGATTTCTAGGGGCTATTAGAGAGGAACAAAACAGGTGTAAACAAGCATTGGCGTTCTGAAGTTTGAACGGTGTTAAATTTTCTGTACATAAATTAAGGGAATATCTCTCAAGGTACCTTCATAAGCCAACTTAAGCACCCAATCTCCGTTTCTTGGTTGTTTGTCCCGAACTTTTCATTTTCATTGTACTCTGAGTTCGCGACGGCTCCCGCCCTGCTAATTGCTTCTGAGGAGGTTGCCCGCCTGTTGTTTTTCTCGCAGTCTGCTTCGTTCGAAAACGTCTGGATTCCATAGGTGTGGTAGAAACCGACGTTTGTTGGGATCTGGATGCTTCCCCGCTCTGCAATACAGGATGCTTTGGCTATAAATACCGAATTCGCATCAAGAAATGAATCGCAGATGGTTAGAAAAAGGATAGTCTTTGAAAAGTTGTATTCATAATGGCACTGACCTGATTTAAGTAGTTGTACAATAGCGCCTCGATGGCGTCGATCTTTCGCGTGCGTGCCTACGAGAAGCGAGAAAGTAGGCAATGAGACGAATAGGACAGAGCAAAATGATATTAAATGGATGTACCTCCTCACTTTTCTCCAATTCTAAAACTCTTCCTTTTTCTTGCTTTAACTTCCGTTGTAGATCTTCTTTTTCTCCTTGGTACTTTGCTATTATAAAATTCTCAAATGAAAAATGTTCGCTCTTCGCATTTTCTAGATCCCGTTCTGCTGAAGCTTTTTGCCGTGAGAGTAGGGACACGCGAAAATCCAGGGTCTTTGCATTCGACGCGCATTTTGCGTGCGAGGCGAAGAGAGTTTCGTAGCGTTCTTGGAGTTTGTTAAGTTCTGTTTGCTTCGTCATAGTTTCTTCCATGCTCTGTACAAGTCTTGCTTGTAGCTCCGTGAGCTTGGTGTTCAGACCGAGCTCCCTTTGTCTGCTCGCATTTGAAAGATCGTTATACTCTTGCTCCATCGCTGACAGCTCTGCTTCCACAATTTCCGTTTGCTTCTTCATCTCGTCTTGTATAGCTTTCAGCTGGGACTTTAGACCCATAGCCCGCTGACTCTTCAGGCGCATGCAAAGATCAGGGTTTTCTGAGGTGCCGTCAGTCTTGTTTCTCTGTCCGATGGGCTCTTCAGTGGCCGCAACAGACGCCATTTTAGACTGACGACTTTGATCACGGCGTCAAAAGAAGAACTTTGACAGATTGTTAGAACAGCTTTAGCTAAATGGTGGTTGTGGGTGAAAGCGCCGAGCTCAACGTTTTCTTGACTGATTCAAATACCGACACCCACGTGAAGGCTTCAGGCTCGTGTCCTTCCACTGTCCAGCATTCTAAATTTTTTAGAATTTCTAAAACCGTATCAGACTATTTAGATGATTTCACACATCAGCGCCGATCACGGATCAGCAGCAGAGCTTTTAGATTATACATCGGTTGATGCTTTCCTCTAGTAGACTTGACTTGCCGCCGCCAACCCTAGACCAATTCGCCCATGCTATGCAACTGAAGAAAGTTCATGAGTTATATTTATTTACGAGTGTCATATGTACCTCACTACCCGTGCCGTTCTCTTTCCAAGATTTTGACGACATTGGTTGCGTGAGCTCGGAATTTGGCAATTCCGACGACCAATGATCTGGTTGTGATCAAGAGATCGAATCTCGCACTAGATATTCAAAGACAGTGGCTCT
The DNA here is from genome assembly GCA_015657495.1 of Crepidotus variabilis. Taxonomy (NCBI): domain Eukaryota; kingdom Fungi; phylum Basidiomycota; class Agaricomycetes; order Agaricales; family Crepidotaceae; genus Crepidotus; species Crepidotus variabilis. The sequence goes on along the minus strand of MU157827.1, from coordinate 178,770 downwards.
GCAAGCTGCGCATTATCAGCCGATTTGAGAACCTTTGTAACTCTACGTGTTTTGACGAACAAATGGCGCAGCGCGCCTCCAGGGACATTGTCATCGTGAGCTATGCTTGTGTGAAATGGTATCCACGAAATTTTTGTGGAAATATTCTGAGGGTATTTTTTTAACCTCACCCCAGAAGTACCTTAATTCACATAACAGTAGACACCCATCCAGGCTTTCTGTAGGCCTACTAATCTATCGACTCGGAAGGGAGCCACCGTCGAGTGAGAACGGGCGATATTTCGACATCTCGGCTAAATTCGAGAGTAAATACTTACCTTTGAAAGTGCCAAGTTTGTGAGTAGAGTTTGGGGCAATACTTTCAGAAAATCTAATCCAAACGAAACCCTCTTGGAATCCGAAAGACGCGTCTTGAAAACACGACCACGTGGATCAAATTGTTTCTCACGGATGACTGAAGCGCTTGTTCAGTGCCACTCAACGCAAACACCCATGCTCAAATTTCCTCAAATTTCGTAAAATATATCATGGCTCTTAGACGAAATGGTACACCCCTTATCAACGCGCCTCTTCCCTCACTCGAGGCATCTAACCAATCTCAAATCGATGACCTTGTCCAACGAAACAGAACATTGGAACACACGATTCAAACGCTTTCTGCTCAAACAACTACCGAATCATTGCGCTCCAAATCAGCAATAGAAGCTATCCAACTTGAACATGACGCACAGAAGCTTAAATGGAAAGAAGCTCTTGAAGATGTATTAGGGAGCTATCGCATCGTTCAACGAAGGCTGGAGCTGGAAGTAGAACGAGAACGGACCGGTAAAATTAAGGAGATGGAGGAGGTGAGGAGAGAGAGAAAGGAGAGGAGTAAGCGGGAGTTTAAGCTTCGGCTATGGATTATGGATGGGGAGGAAATGAGGCAGAGGATCGAGGACACCGAGGCTGAACTGGAAGACACGAAAGAACAGTGGGAAGAAAAGGAGGCCGAGTTGGCAGCCAAGTATAGAGAGATGAAGGAGAAAGCTTCGAAAATCCAAAAGGAGCTGAAAGGGAAAGATGCTGAACTCTCAACTCTACGCGAAAAACACGCCAACCTCTCAGCGTCGCATTCAACATTCGAATCTAAACTACAGAGGCTCCAGCTCAATCTGGATCTTTCGACGACGAAGAACGAGACTCTCAACCAGGACTTGCTGGAAGAGAAGAAGAGAACTTCGGAGCTCACTAGACAACTCGAGCATTGGCAAAGTCTAGATAACAAGGACGGTGAAGAAGTTGAGGGGTTAAGGAAGAAGAACGATGCACTCGCGCGGACGAAGGAGCAACTTGAAAAGAAAATAGCAGAGCTGGAAGAAGAGAGAGAGAAGGGTGATGTGGACGGAGCGAGGATAGCGGTTCTCGAAAAGGAGTTGAAGAAAGAGAAAGGGAGAGTGGAGAAGATGAAAATCGTTACGCAGAGTTGGAAGGTACGTGTCTTTACTCTTCGAATATCCACAAAACTCATCATAATTATCATTCAGGAAGAAGCCAAAACTCACGAAACAGCTGCTGCAGAAGCGTCTGCCACAATTAAACAACACACTTCCGAGCTCGAAGAGCTGAAGAAGTCGAACGAAAGACTTGAAAAGCGGATCACGAAACTCAAAGACGATCTGGAAGTGGAGAGAGCGAGAGTCGCACCTTCAGTGGGAGTATGTTCCCTATTTCACTCGCAAATTTTACAATACTAAGTTGACCATTTTATTGGCTATCTAGCGATACACGCCTCCCGCTGCCGATCCTACTTCACGCATATCAAGCGAAGGCCTGGAAGTTCTTGATGCACCTCCACCTGCCACTGGCGCATCGAAGAAACCATCTGTGGCTGAAACCGCTGCTATTGATCCTGCCACCAAACGCGTCGAGAAAGATGCAAAGTCTGCAGCGCCTGCTCCGGCGAAGCGAACAAGACAGGTCGCACGTAAATCTACCGGTGGTAAACCACCTCCTCTGAGAGCTGCAGCTAGGAAAGAGGCGGCGAAGGCTCGAGAGGAAGAGGAAGAAATCGATGGCGTTGAAGAGATCGACGATCCAAGAGAGGAGAGCGATGCTGAAGGTGAACAACCGAAGAAAGGCAAGGCCAAGGCGAAAGAGAAGCCCAAGTCGACCTCGAACGCGAACTCGAGAAAGCGGAAAGCAAGTGAGGATGACGAAGAGGAAGGGGAAGGACCCAAGAAGAAATCGAAACCCGCCTCAAAAAAGCGGAAGGCAGCATCAGACGATGAGGTTGAAGTTATTGATCAACCCCCGACGAAACCGAAATCCAAGTCCAAACCAAAACCTGCTTCTACGACTACAAAACCGAAGCCTGCAAGCCGAGCTGCTAGTAAAGCACCTAGTCGAGCAGGGTCGGTGAAACCTGGCGCTGGTGCGAAGGGTAAACAGAAAGCTGATGCTACTGTTGAGGAAGAAGCGGAGGAAGAAGATGATGAGGCGACGAGGAAGAAGAAGAAGAGAAAGATTAATATCTTTGGTCCAGGTCCAGGAGATAAAGGAGCTGTCAATATTTTATCTCAGGTATGTTTTCATTCCTTCGTCATTGTTCCTGTTGAACGTGAAATCTTTTCGTTGACTGACTACTGCATTTCTTGTGTAGTTCAACGCATCAACTCTCGATATACCTACTGTCCTTTCGCCTATTCGGCAGGATGATGTCGTACCTGCTCGGTCGGGGAGTACGCTTGGTAGTTTGGCGTCGTATGCGAAAAGGAGTTTCATGGGAAGATGAAGTGTCGCTCGTGGCGATGTTTGATCTAGTGTTTTGAGTGGGCCTATGTGCCAGTGGAGAAGATCTTCGAGATGGGGCGAGCTTGGTGTCCCGTCGTGCTGTGAAGAGGGCTTGGATGAGACTGGTCAGGATGATATGCTTTCACTTGGACCTAGAACTTCTGTGAGAATGACCCGGAAGGGCCTTTTGAGCGAGAAGTTTTGATCATGGAGGGTTGTCCATTGAGCAGAGTTTGGGAATGAAGTATTATCTTCTTCAGATTTCGTATATCCACAGCTTCACAGGAATCTTGGGTATTTTAATGCTACACAACTATCTGTGTGTAATTTATCATCTAAGCGCCAGTAGCCTCGATATTTCAATCGTGGAATGCATGAGGTTGGTCTCTCGTGAGAACATGAGCCAACTTGAATCCTGTCTGCGTTCTACCGTCGTCTTTCCTTGGTCAATCTCTGACAAAACACTTAGGCTTAACTTTGTCGATCCAAGAACGAGCAGTTCAATTCTGAAGCTCTGAAGCGTGGTGCCTCACCTATCTGAGTCTCCACGCCGAATGAACCCAATCCCCAGCGGGTCCGCTGAAGACGAAGAAAAGAAACCTGGTAATTTAAAGGAGCTTCATTCTGAAATAACAGAGAGTAAGATGGCAGCAAATCTGAAACTAAAGTTGAAGGTTATGGAAGAGAAAGAGATGAAGAAACGAGCGAAGATGGTTGAAGACGAACTAGACGTGATCCTGAAGGAGCATGGCAAGATCTTGAATGCCAGTAGACAAAGGGAGAAAAGTCTCAGCACGAAACTGGCTGGGGTGCAAGATCAGCTGGCGAAGAGCGTGGATGAAACCTCGGCCAGGCACTTCGAGCTAAATGTCCTCCAAGGTCGATACAAGGCTCTTTTCGCGTCGCATGCGACATGCGCGGAGAAAACAAAAGAGTTGGATTTCAAAGTTACGCTGTTGATTGACCAGAAAATTGATGCGGCAGTAGAACTCGATGAAGAAAAGCAGAAGTGGGCGGAGCTCGCGAAACTGTTCAGGATCCACTCTGATGTGGAGTCGGAAAGAAATTCGAATGTAAGCTGCATGCTCTTTATTCCTCTACAACTTCATAGCCACTTTAATCTCTTATTGGTGGTCCGGTGCTGATAGATGGATACCTTTTGTTTCTTCACAGATGACGCGGAAACGCACCGAAGGAGTAGCCGCTCAAGGAACAGTCTCTTTGAACGGTGTCAAGATTGCCGAGGTAAGTAGCAATTTGAGCATTCTCCAGCACGATCTGACGAATGTTTTGATTCGAATCTTCTCTTGAAAACTTCTTTGATGTGTCGCGCTCCTTGTTGGATCTTGAATGATGATTACATTCAGCTATCCTCTTTATTCAACAAACTCGAGGAACAACACCTTCAAACTCGGCGTCTTTTCTCACAACTCCTGACGAGAGGTACTGCTTCCGATGACGCCCCAGCTACAAGAGATCAGATTTCGAGCCATCAATCTGAATGCCCTATCTTGGCATCTGAGAGGGAAGCCCCGACTGAAGTGGAGAAACCAACAACTGAAGAGTCGGGCAGAACTTCAACAATGGTTACGACCGTTCCACCGATACCTGCGGCCTCCTTTATACGAACCCACCCATACCACAATACTTCACCTCCGACGTTAACGCCTCCTCAAGATCTACCGGGGCAGACCACAGTGTCACCACCTTTGAGGTTACTCGTGAGGGACTCTCGATTCAAGAAATCCTCTATTGTAGTGTCTTCAGCGCCTCAAGATCAACGACAGCAGGCAGGATCGTCGTATTTTATTCCAATACCATTAGTTAGAGATCATCAACACCATACACCCCTTCCAGCGACACTGCCACTTCCAGATTCATCACAATCAGGTCCACTACAACGAAGACCGTCCCGGCCGTTGTCCCCTCTTTCTTCACCAAGACTATCTTTATCTCCTGACCCTCATGTTCTTGCAAAAAGCCAATCCCTATCTCCTGAGTCTTCTGAAGAATTGGACTTTCCGTCTTCGGACGAGCTACTGAAGTCGCTACAGACGAAGAAAAAAGCGAGAAGAGCAACAAGAAGATCTCCGAGTCAGGCGCGTAAAGAATCAGATGCGTTTATCCAGCCTGCGAAGGAGACTCTTGGAAAAAGAAAAACTTGTATTGACTCAGAAGACATTTGGATGATTGCGAAGAAGATTTGAGGGATATCGCATCGAAAATCAGTAAGCCTGGTTTTGCTGCGCCATTCGGTAGCGGTGCATCTCGCAAGAAAAGAAAGGAGAAGGATGTTAGCTAAAAAGCGTCGCAGATTGTATCTTTCCCCTTGAGTAATATGAGCTGGTGGTAATTGAAAACCTTGAACAGAGCATACTGTATTTCTACGCATCTACATACGTAGTGTTTGCTTGTGTCTATGCAAGGGGGGACCCATGCTATGGCACTATGGCACTACGTAGCACTCCATAGTATCCACTAGTATCCCCAGGGTTTGCTGATGCTAGATCCAGGACCCTACTTGCCGGGGTCTTTGTCTTGATTCGATGAGTCTCCTTAAGAACAACCATAAAGTCAGACTTGTCTATTTGCATTAACTTACCAATATGATCGAATATCAGGTGTTCTACTTGATAATCCAGACTTTTGACGGTGCACGCAAGTTTAGCATATGTACCTGCGAAGCTATTCGAATTTATCAAAGGTCGAACCTGAGTCTTTGACATGACCAGCAGGTAATCTCACGTAAATAACGGAAGCGAAAAGACTAGGGTCCATCATTCGTTCAGGGTAGCGTTTTTGAGCTGCTGTCGCTCTTGCTTCCGACATTCACTCTGGCTACGAGTCCTCGAAAGTATAGAACGATTATTACTCTCTAACGCGCTTTTCCCTCTTATCGCAATTACCTTCAAATGGATCATACTGAGGGACGCCATGTAGTTGGTGGCGATGGTCAACCCGTTGTGACAGTGGAGAGGGCAAGCCTGCATGCTCAAGAGAAGAACAAGCGAGTTCTAAAGCTCAAGTCGAACCTGAAAGCAATGGAAGAGGAGGAAACGAGAAAAAGGATGCAGATAATCGAAAATATGGCGCTGGAATACGAGGCTCTCCTGGCTACATACCAACGTGGAGCGTCGGTTTACGTGGAACAGATTACCAAACTGCAAGAAAAACTTGCGAAGAGTACGAAAGGAGAAAGCAAGAGTCGATCTCAACTATCCGCTCTCCAGGAGCGCTACGACGCCTTGGGCATATCTCATGCAACGCACGTATCGAATGTTACAATCTTGAGCTCTCAGGTTTCCCTACTTGCTCGGCAAAAAGCTTCCGCCGAAGGAGACCTCAAAGAAGAGATGCGAAAATGTTTGGAACTCGTCATGCAATTGTCCAAGGAGAAAACAATGGCGGCCGACAGCGTAGAAAAGCTGGAGAAAGAGCTCAAAAAGGAGAAAGCGAAGAGGAGGAAAGCAGAGGAGAAGCTAGCCGTATGTGACAAATTTATCTCTGTCTTTTGAACTCGCTGTCTAGTGATTCGCTTCTCGAAAATATAGTGGTCTTTTTGAATCTCCGAAGGCTAACTTTCGAGTGCATTTTCACAGGAATCAGCGTCAATGATGGTATCAATTAAAGAAGATACAGTATCCGCGTCAGTGAAGATAAAGAAGATCTCTGATGCTACGACTGTGGACGTGGTACCTAAAAAAGCAGATCTGGAGATAAAGACGGAAGATTCAACGACTGTGCAAACCCTGAATGGTCCTAATTACAAGAGAAAGTATGATGATTTCTCCCAGGTCCAGGAAGCACAAGTAATATCCCTGCCGATTTATTCCATTGGAGCAAAAAAAATGCCACGCACGAAACAAACGGCAAGAAAATCAACGGGAGGACATGCGCCTCGAAAACAGCTGCCCGTTACAAGAATTACAGCAAAGGATGGTGCCAAAGCTGAAGGATCGGAGGAAGGTGAGGGCTCAAAGCCAGACGTCTTTGAAAAACCGACCACTTTGAGAATGCGGATGAAGTCTCGTGGCGATCTCCCTGCAGAGAGGTCAAATTCAGGTGTTACTTTTGGCCAAGGACAATTATCAGCCTTGGAGATGTTTTGCAAAGGAAAGCGAAATCTGCAAAAGCAAAGGCCCGAAACGAAGAAAAGGAAGCTTGATGCGTCGGGACAAGATGTGACTAAAACTCTGAAGCAATTCTGAAGTCAAGGCGGCCACCGTAGATATCTCAATAGTACCAGTTATTTTTTTGTTCTCTCTGCGATTGTCTCTCTGATTCAAATTGATCCTCTATCCTTCCACTTCGTTATCGCCGAGCACGAGATGGTACAACAGCCTCATCAAACCGTTGCAAAGTTTAAACTCTGGGAAACTCATCATATAAGATTTATGAGTTAGTTGCAGAAGCTCCAGGTCCGAGTAAGAACACACTCAGTGGGACAGAACCTCTCAAACCAGAAGTTTGGAGGTGGTAAAGCATTTGTAAGAGCGGCAAAAGACAAGAATCAATGGCAGATTCACGTGACCATCATTCCCAAGGCTTTCGCGAACGACGAACGTTGAAGGTTACTAGTACTACATCCACCATCTGAACTCAAAAGCCCGCCATGGCCCCAGTCAAACCAGCGAAGCAAATCAAACTTACAGTACCACGGCATAATGCTCAAGTTATCACACCTAAGCTAGCTAACGAACTAAAAAAACAAGGCAAAGCTAAAGGCGTTCTTGTAGATACGAATCAGACGAGTTTGAGGATGGCACAGGCTATTGTGAGCTTCACTTCCAATTTCAATATCTATTGAAGCTCGAAGCTAAATAGTGAAAGTAGGAAAGCGCGTCTGACTGGAACTCGCTTCTCTTAACAGCACGGGCTGAACGAGGGCCTCAGTGGGATGTTGGAACACAACAGTTCGTTTTTGAAATCTCTGGCTACATCTGGTCTAATTCTTTTATTTTTTTAATCACATAGATTTCACGTTGATATGAACTCAACTTTGTATTTTGACTCTACGGAACTTTTTGACGCAGTCAGAAAAGCCACTGGCGAAGACGACATACCACACCCGCATTCTGAAAGACATGCGCATGGAATGGGGCCAAGTCATTCGCAACATTCGATGGCTCTATCTCATTCACAACACTCTCAACATGGGCATCGCGCGAATCCAGGCGGTCCTTCTTCGTCCCATCACCCACACGGGATGCAACATCCTCATTCAATGGGTGGTGGACACGGCGCGCACCCTATGGCGCACTCCCATTCGTCGCATTCGCAGCATTCTGCGTCAAGTGGACATGGAGGACATCATCCTATGATGGGTATGAACCCTAACCCTCGAAGCTCGCATTCATTCCAAGCGCAACCTTCACCCATGTCACAGGGTGGTGGTATGTCTGGGATGGGAGGCATGGGTCCGATGGGGGGTATGAATTCAATGGGAAGTATGGGTAACATGGGTGGTAACATGGGAGGTATGGGAGGTGGAATGGGTCCAAGACCGCATCCCATAAACATGAATATGAGTACGCCTCGACGCGAACCTTCGACTGGGTCAATCGGTTTGGCGCCGGCTCCTGGAACACCTGCTGCTGCAGATTTCGGACATGGACATGGGATGTCTTCAGCTTCAGCTGCAGCCGCACATATGAGAGATCAGTCGCCTCATCGAGGAGGTATGCCAGGCGGTGGGATGGGTGGTGGCAGTCCGTTCCCTGGAAGTCCAGCTGGCATGGGAGGTATGGGTCAGATTGGCATTGGTGGTATGGGAGGCGGTGGTATGCCTGGTGGAAATATGGGCTCGATGGGTGGTATGGGTGGAGGCATGGGCACGCCTATCGGTATGCGTTCTACCCCTAGTGGTGGTGGTGGCATGGGCGGTGGTGCAAATTTGTTCAACGCACCGATAGGTGGCGCTGGTGATCTGTCGGGTGTTGGCGGATCACCGAGTCCAATGCGTATGGGTGGTGGAATGCCGAACATGGGAGGAGGCATGGGTGGTGGTATGGGTGGTGGTGGTGGTGGCATGCCGAACATGAATATGGGAATGAGACCGAACATGGCGAATATGGGCTCTATGGGTGGAAGTATGGGAGGTGGTCTACCGACTATGGGCTCTATGGGTGGTGGTATGCCTTCCGGTATGAGTGGTATGGGAGGTGGAGGGATGGGCGGTGGAATGGGCGGTGGAATGGGCGGTGGAATGGGCGGTGGAATGGGAGGAAACATGGGTATGGGTGGTGGGGGCGGCATGTCTAACATGGGAGGAGCCATGGGTGCTCAAGGCATGGGCGGTGGTATGCCTGGTGGCGGGATGGGCATGGGCAGTGGCGGGATGGGCAATATGGGTATTACGATCCCTCCTGGGCCTCCAAGAGGCGGGATGGGCGACGACGGAGGGTTTGGTGGTATGCATTGAGGTGCTCTCTAGTTGTTGCGAGCTTGTACGCTGTATGTACTTTCTGACAATACTTTATTTATGCTGTGCCATACTTTCAGCGATCCCCTTGGCCGGACTTCTCGACTCGTCGCTGATCACACGTACGAACCTTCATGCATTCTTTTAGACGCTGTTGGACACCTCCTAGTAATTTCTCAAGGGCTGTAATGACCGAACACTTTACTCAGGCTCTCTCTGGAAGCTGATCAAGCACATCCCTCGACTAAACCGTCGGATGGACCCATCGTGTACGCTCGATCATTCCTCTGCATATCCACCCTTGACTGACCCGGCGCTACCGTTTCTAGTACAAATTCTAGAGAGCGACTGACATAGGGTATTGTCTCAAGAAAGGCTCGTCAGAATTTTTCTTTGATTTGACTAGCTCGACAAAATATTCGCCATGATTCCTTAGCTTCTTTTCGATAATACTTGCTTGACACTGGCTCGGGGACTAAATTGGGTTGCAAGCTTGGCTAGTGAAACTCCGAAAATGACATAAAAGCTGGTTCCAGCACTGGTCAAATCTTCTATCTCAATTTCGAGTTTTACTGCCTAATCAGCTGCATCCATTATTAGCTCTTCACACTCGTTATCTAAACCACTTTACTCACATCATCAAAAATATTCTTCGACCTCGCCATCTTCCTCACCTCCGCCCTCACCGTCTTCGCCGCCCGCCGGTCCCATTCCAGCTGGCGTCAAGAACTCGTGCAACACTGGCCCCGTTCAATGCTGTGGATATTTTTCTCAGTTTTATTTTTTCATTCACTAAAATGGCATTTCCAGGCAATACCGTCAAGGATAACGACGCACAAACCGCCAACTTGATTCATGACCTCTTCGGATTCAACACTCCCATCAACGGCAAGGTTGGCTTTCGATGCTCCTCCATCTCAGGGACTGGAGCGGGCAGTACTTGGTGCAAACTGTGTTACTCAACCTGTTTGCTGCTCTGATAGCCATTTTGCTAAGTTGTCTCGAGGTGATCCCTGGAAAATGTTTTCTGATCCGTATATCTACAGAGGGTGGAATTGCTGCTGGTTGCAGCCCAGTCGATTTTATGGCTTGATCTGTGCATTGTGTAAGAAAGCCGAATCCAGACGATACCCTTTGCTTTGTGGTTAAGATTTTTTTCTGATCGTGCTGAGGTACAATAATTTTGGCTGTAGATAGATCACTGTCTTCTATAAAAGTGTTGTTGGCCATGACTCTTTCGATATTTGCAATGTAGCACGCGCTTAGGGGCTACGTGCGCGAGTCACCTGATTCACAGAGCTATTCTCAAGTCCGTCGTTGTTGACCCTTTTTTTCATGCCTCTATCTTCATATTACTTGGAGCCTAAAAACAAAACGTTTCCTCCAAAAACGTGTCAATTTTGCTCTCCAGGCCAACCGTGTACAATTTGCTCCCAATGCATGGACATCGAACGGCGCGTCAAAGACGCGAAAATCGCCCTGGATCGTGTCCTCGAGGAACAACGTCAAGTGAAAGAAGACATGAATGCTGTTCATGACCCTATGAATTGGCTCCCTATAGAGATTTCCAGCGATATTTTTGGCCTCTGCTTCGCACCAATACCACGCCTCGAAGGACAAGATAACATCCGTGATTACTCTCGGATGCATACGCAGGATCCCACTTTTCAACTGAAATTAGGCGCGGTTTGCAGAAGATGGCGCCAGATTCTATGGGCCAACCCATGCTTTTGGCGGTGCCTCACCGTCATGCTTTGTGATAATAAGCCCATGAGCATATCTTCGCTCGTACAGGAATGGCTTAGTCGTTCAGCAGACCTTTCCCTGATCATATGGTTAGAATATGAGCACCAATCAGATTATGACAGTGACTCGGACGATGAAGCTGATGTTGAACTGGGTTCGGCCGGGCTGGCGCTATTGGACGCAGTTCGTGGTGTGGCTGACAGATGGTCAATGCATCAGCAAATCTTGGGGAGTCTCCGAAGTACTACGTAGTGTTCCATAGTAACATAGCCTTGTAGTCAGGTCCCCCTGTGCACAGTCGCCTATCACAACTACATAACTCCCGCGGGGACACTACATCGTGCTACATAGTGCCCTGTAGCATTGCCTGGTCTTTTTGTAGCATACAGTGTGGTGTACGTAGTGCTCTCTGGTGCTCCCGTTTTGGGATGAAAATTATGCTCTGCCCAATCAAACCGCTTTGCCGTGTCATAGGAATCATGTAGAATTGGAAACCACGTTGTATTGACTCATAAAGATACGGTGCTACGAATATCGACTAGAACTATAGCTACAGATGTCTATCTACATTTACCACTCTACCACATTTCTCGAAGGCAAGACAACCATGCACGAAATGTAAAGTGTACCAGTCGAGTACTTACAAAGTAACAGGCTAGACAAAATACATTTGTCAGGGCTCATAATGTTGATAATGATAGAGAAACTTACTGTATAATCGCTAGGCTGGCTCTGGCAAATGTGTGGCTAATTCCCCCATTTCTGTCATAGAGTTGCTATTTGAATTTGTGATATGCTGAACAGTACACGGAGCACTGAGATTCGAAGCAACACTAAAGTATAAGTATTAATGTTAAATCAACGATAGGATGTTGAAAAAGAAACTTACTGTACAAGTATTGGTCTTAGCCATGCTGTCAATGAGGAGATATGTAGGGTGATTGAAGGGCATAAGATGGAGGGTATTCTGACAATGCATGTCAACTGGGGTGAATGAGGAGCGGGGCATCTGAATTGTGTTAAAAAGAAACATCAGCCTGAAAATTGGCACTCAACAATTAGGTGACAGTACTCACTATTGTGGGCATGCCAGCCCCAATTTACCGGTAGCAAAACCTACCCTAAGAGACAATGGCCAATATTTCCACAACCTCTCTCTCTCGTATGCGTGCAGTTACCACCAAGGGATGAATATTGTCCGGACTGACCTCAGATGTTCTTACCTGGGCGTTCAGTTTGATGTGGTCACAATGTGGCCAATGGAGAGCGAGGAAATCAGCCATGAGGAACGATAAACGGACACAAGGGCAACGGCTTGCCATGCCTTGGATAGGAGCGGCAGAGAGGGAGGTGGTGGTTGAAAGCGAGGAACTACGTTGAGCTGTGGACGGAACATAATGACAAGACTTCCCACGCCAAGGCTGGCGCTGACAAAAACTTTGGTCGGCACAAGCCTTGACACAGATGGGCCAAAATTGAACTTAGAGAAAAAAAAAAGATACAAGTTACCTCAGCTCTACGGTGCTCAGCACTTGAAAATCTCACAATGTCCAGAATATCCGGCTAGGGATCGCAGCCATTTTAAGAAGTCATTGTGACCCTAAAAATAACTCCACTACTGAGCACTACAGAGTTTCTACAGCATGCTACATAGGGCGATGCAGTATTTTGAAGTATCTATATAGTGTTATATCACTACAAGCCGCTACAATATCTTATGAGTATGCTACAGGATATATAGACATCTTGTTGAATTTAATTGTTCAAGCTCGCAATTCTGCGCTTTGACCTCACTCGTTTCATTGTTGTCTCCTCCGAATAATTGTCACTCATTTATTATCAGTTTCTTTTATTGTTGCTTACAGTATTTAAGTAGTCTACAAGTTGTACCGTACGACATTCGTTTGCCTCAGAGCTCACCGAGGACAAACGTTCAATACGATCCCTTCGCGCTTCTCGATGTTCGAACCTAATTTTTATCACAAACGAATCCTGACTCGGTTGGGCAGTCAGTAAAACCGGTCCCACTCGTCGTCGTTTCCTCGTCGCACCTCGTTGTTTTTTCGCTGTCGCTGTACCTCGTCGTTATCCTGCCGAACCCCTACTGTTACCATGGGCAAAACCCGTTTTGATAAACTCACCGATGAAAACTACCACGAATGGAAGTTTTTCATGACCGCCTGTCTCACCAAAAAAGCACTCCTGGAAGTCGTCGATGGCTCGAAGACTCGTCCATCGGGACCTCCGAACGCTCTTCGTGCTTTTGATCGCAAGCAAGCCGAAGCTGTTGAAACAACCTGAGCTCACTGTTAAGTGGCGTCTAGGCGTGCAGCTAGCGCAGTTCTGATTGAACTCGAACACCTACCTGGGTGTTAAGTCTTAAGCAACTGGTAAGGCGAATAACCAAGTTAATTGCTTGTTCTACTAGTGAGCTACAGTGCTACTTATATACTAGTAGAGTACATACACACAGACCATGTACATATGTGGAAGGCTCTGTCTATATGCTATAGACAAGCTACTTGTAATCTAATAATAGGAGTGGCATATTTGCATGTCAACAGAAGCTCGCGCCGAGATTATTCTCAATGTCTCGAAGACTCAACTATCTCACTGCCGAGCTGATGATCCGAAAGTTATCTGGGACAACCTTACCATTGTTCATGGGTGCAGTGGCCGTTCCACAATTATCGCTCTTCGCCATCGTCTCCAACGTACCCGCCTTGAACCCTCCGAAACTATTCCATCGTATATCGGTCGCATCCGTCACATTGCTTTCCTTTTGGAGGAAGCCGGAGTTGCCGTCACTGAGGAAGACCTCATTTTGACCGTAACCGCAGGACTCACAACATCCTATGACAGTTTCCTTATTGGTCTTGATAACATGCCAGACGACGATTTTTGTCTTGATATCATCACCACTCGTCTTGCCAACGAGTATCAACGCCAGAACAACCGCCAAGCTGATTCTGCTCCCACACCGCTCGCTACCCGAATCTCCGATCCCGCCCAGTCTTCTGACTCGGCTTTTGCTGCCGCCTCGCCCTTTTGGCTTGATCGCATTACCTGCTATGGATGCGGAAAGAAGGGCCACTACCAGTCCAATTGCCCCACCAACCCGAGCACTCGTAAATTGTTTCCAATCGCCGCTACCGCCTCCGCTGCCATTGTTGAAGACTCCCACTCTGATGATGGAATCTGGTAATTTTCCTATCTGCGGGAGTGTACTTTATTTTCTTTTTCCTTATCCGTTTTCTTGCACTCCGGGAGTGCCGTTCGCACATTGCTTCGCTTGCGGGAGTGTGCTGAATTTAATTGTTCAAGCTCGCAATTCTGCGCTTTGACCTCACTCGTTTCATTGTTGTCTCCTCCGAATAATTGTCACTCATTTATTATCAGTTTCTTTTATTGTTGCTTACAGTATTTAAGTAGTCTACAAGTTGTACCGTACGACATTCGTTTGCCTCAGAGCTCACCGAGGACAAACGTTCAATACGATCCCTTCGCGCTTCTCGA